>CALYDF020002688.1:0-25314 GCA_944474145.2 Dicrocoelium dendriticum | reverse complement strand
AATCCAAATGAATCAGGAGCACGCACGTCACGCGTGTGTGGGGATGACCTTGGAGTGAAACTTTGTCCCGGAGTAACAGAGTAGAGGGACGAGAGGGTTGGGACAGGCTGCATGGCTAGCGCGGGTGCTGAAACAACAGATTTGGGGAGAGCGCCCCATGCTTGGCACACGCGAATGGAAAAGAAATTTCTACGGCACGCCACGCGGCTGTACTGTTCTGCCAATTTTAGGGAGTGGCCTCTAGGTTTGGTGTTTCTGCTGAGTTGCACTACAGAGCGGCACACATGATTCGGGTCGTGTAAAATCAAAGACATCATAAGCAAGTCGCCTCAAAATCGGCGATACCGCTCGCTGAATATTCCTAAACGCTTCAGTCACTGCTCGTACGGAAGATGGCGCGTTCCAATGACGTATTTGGAAGCCCGAGCTTGAGGTTGGTCCAGTGCAGTAACTTCGTGCTTCAGCCATGTTTGCCAGGCTTCGATATGGGGGCGAACATATGCACTCAGCATCTGTCTGAAAATAGTGGTGTCTAATTGTCCGAAGGCCCATCATAGCAAGCCGACGTGTTGGGTACCAGTTTTCGATGCTTCTTCGGACTACTTGGAACTTCCAAAGTTATCCTGAACAAGGACGCCAAGGTTGCATTAGACGGATGACCGCTGCAGTACTTGCGTTCCTAGCTTGTAGGAATAGGTAGTCTGGTGTCTTATAAAGAGTACCTTGCATGTGTCCACGTTGAACCGTTACAGATTCCGGGTTGACCAATCATATATCGTATTTAGGTCACACTGAAGTAAATTATGATCGGCAATCGCCTGAATCCGGCGCAATATCTTGAGATCGTCAGCAAATAGCAGGAAATTTGAAGCGGTGTTCCATGCAAGCTCATTGATGAATACCAAAAACAACCATGGACCTAGAACTGAACCCTAGAGCACACCAGACTCGACTGGTATGGGGTCAGATAGGGAACTCCGGACTCTCACCACTGATTGGGGTTGCAAGAGAAAGTTGGCGATCCAGCTCAAGAGGGTCACCGATCCCGTAATTTCTAGTTCTGCTCCTCACGAAAGAAACGGTTTTGGGCCAATTGGAGACCCTTGTCTCTGAGGCATCCGTAAGCAATTGATTGAATTTGCTGACGAATTCAAGCCAAACGACTTCCGGATGGCCTACAGCGAGGAATGACCATGTTGTGGCACTGACGACCTGTCGTAGCGCGTAATGGTGCGCACCAACTCAGGGTTCTGGTTGCGATATTCCGCATGGCAAATGAACTCGAAACTGATGAGTGCATGATCACTGCGACGCAAAGGGTATTCTACGATCAATATATCAACCATGTCTTCCTCATTGGTGAAAACAAGCTACAGCAATGGTCTATTGTTCTGAAACGAGTGGGCGTAATGACGTGATGGTAGTGGAACACTGGTTATGAGCTCTTACAAATCTGCTTCGAATTGTTCTCCGATTGTAGCAGCGGTTGCTAAACAGTGTACGCTGAAATCACCCATGATAAGGCTATGAGCGTGCTTTCGCTTTAGGCTGCATGTTGAAGCTGTCGCAAGGTGGTAGTCCATATCCGATGTAGAGTTTGGGGACGGTACATCAAAGTTAAAAGGCAGGTGTCTCTGCTATGTAATTGCAAGTGACACCAAAGAGAATATTCGAATCATCAAAGGCCCCGCAATGTAAATCGCCTCGGTAATAAAGAATTACCCCTCCTCCTTTCGCAAGCCTGTCTTCTCGTTTGAGGGACATGACTGGCAGCGAGACTTCAACGTCTGTCATTCCAGTGTGCGACCATGTCTCCGTGACACCGATACCGCATGGCTTAGAAATTTGTTCTTTCAGTTCGACCAGCTTAGTGGAAAGACCCTGAGCATTTGTATAAAGCCAGGATAGTTTCTCGGTTTACAGGAAGTCACGGGGAGCGAAAGAATTCATGTGTGGTAGAATGTCTGCTGTTATCCGTTTTTTGATGGGATGCTGATACATCGTCCGCAAGTTGATTTGGCCAAGGTGCGTCCTATTCCTCGTCCGGGCATACTGCAGAATCGCGTGACCAAGCGGGAAAACAATGCTCCTGCGTAATAGCCGGCACATTCTTATTTTAAAGTAGACCCATGTCTGATCTTCGCAACGCTTTAACAGCTTTTAACCGAAGTTCGGATGGAAGGCTTTTCCGATGCCGCCGCCAACCTTCTGACATTTCCGTTGCTGTCTGCTCTGAATGAACCAGGAGTATTAGGATTCTTGGTACGCTTTCTCTATAGTATGGTGAGAGAGGTGGCTTTTTGAGCGATCGCGCCACAACGTTGTCAAAGGAAAGTGTTTCACGAATGAACCGCCAATGTGCCAAATCGTGATTACCGGCTCCATGACTATCGTGGGAAGCAAGTTTTGGCATGCCATAAATAAAGATGGTGCCTGGATAATCCAGCTTGCCATGTCCAACTGTGATGTTTCTTTTCGATTGTCGCGTGCTCCAAAGGACCTCAGCATGGATGCGTATCTTACATGGCTCATGTTGTAGCGCACTTGCAGAGTAAAACGTTCTACATCAGTGGTCGATTCCAGTGTTACCCTAATAATTCTGGGTTCGCCATAATGTGCGGAGTTCTGGTGACGAGTAACTCTCATTAGGTTTGGCTATTAAGTTCATTAAAACGTACAGTGAGTTCCATTGATCTTGGTCGTCAGACAACTTATCTCGCAATATGATGGCGGTAGACTCGGGGACATTGATGCATACGACAGTCAGGGAGTTAATATTGGAGCCCCATTTGTTGAACTGCAAGATCGCGTGATCGTTGAGCCTGGCTTTATGCCAAGTGACGACGGTCCCCTGTTTGTCGCTCTATTGGCGTCAGTGGCGTTTGAAACAGACACTAAAGGTAAAGGATACCAAAGGTAAAATGACTTTTTCAGTGATCCATGCATATGTGACTGGAGTCTTTGGGGATTTGAACTCGACCAGAGACCCTTGGATTGCAGGTGCAGTAGACTCGGGTTCGACTGTCCCATCCTTGTTAATGATACAAGTTGTCAAGAGCGGCGGAATTTGATCGATCACACGTTTCGAGTGGTGCCTGATTTTCTGGATCCTGAGGACCGCTCGTCCATCAGAGCTACGGTCTGTCTTCGCCTGGCGTTCTTCCGAAATTGAAGAAGATAACGACAAAGGGGACCTTATCAATCGTGGTTCGAGCGAAGCAAATTTTGCAACAATGCTTACCTTTGAAGCCACTGTGTTATCGCGGCGTGTGCACGCTTCCAGTGACATAAACTTAGCGCTCGTTGGTTGTTCAACTTCTCTGGTAACCGCTCCCATTTTTGGACCACGGTAAGTATACATTTAACTAGTGGGATGGTCGAACACGTAGTACAAAACCAGTTATCGTATTGGGCGCTGTTTCGAGCTCTCACGTGTTGTCGGGAAAGATCTGCACATTTTGGATGGTACCATCTGAAACAGCGCGTGGAAGCTAAACCGAATTTGACTAATCGGTAACATACAGCGGACCCACACTTACCCTTCGACTTGAACCCTTTTGAATTCGCATCTACTTGATTTCTACTATTTGGCGTAGTGTTGCTACCTTACACAGTAGGTTAGTTCATGTTGCGTACTTTTCCAACTGGCCGGTTGCGTACCCTAATCAGACGGGTGGATGTACACACTTCGTTTTTTGGTCACACATTGATAGGGAGAATGCCTTCCTATGTTTTGTGATCGATGGGAAAACCTTCCTATCTGTTTGTCCGATGTAGTACTTTCACATTCACCGCAGTCTATCTGGAAGATTACGTCGGTTTGATTTTGTCCTTCGGTATTGAGAGCAGTCCACTAATGCGTGATTCTGTGTGAACGTAGTAATTGTACCGTCAGGCCAGAAACGTTCTAGATGCATGAAAGCACTACCCATTTATTTGTCTGTTCTGGCAGCTAGTGGGGCGTTCGCCTATTCAAGCTTAGTCTAATACTTTCGTGGATATCCGTTGTTTTGTAACACGCGGTATGGATGGTTCTCTTCCCTGTTTTTCAAATCCACTGTGTTGCAGTGTTTCCGCTCTCTTGAATAGAATTTGGAGACAATTCCACTTGTGATTCATTGGGTGCTAGCTGTGGTAGTTTCTATACGCGAGGATGAAGTAGGTTACCATGTTGACCTGGAAAAGGTAAAGATTTTAGCAAGTGGGAATACGAAGCAGGTAAAAGAATACTTGAAAGCATTACAGACTAGTTCAATCAGTGAGATGCGGAAGGGCACACGAGTTCAGATGCAGACACCCAATCGGCTAAACAATGACCAGAGGGATGACACAAATTTCAAAAAATTAACCGGAAAATCACATGGGTATGTGCACTATATATTCCGGCCAAGTTCCTGGAAACGCATATCTATATAATACATATGACTGAAACTAGACAAACAAGTACGCGGCTCCTTACCGCATGTTGATCATGGGTCAGATTTTTCGATGACCGGAGCATTCGAGGTCGTTGTGAAAATAACACGATCCGTGTATACTCCATATAATTAGTCATCTACAACTGGTTGGTCTGCGCTGCATAGTTTAGATTTTTGTACTTCAGCAGTGCCGTAGAAACGGTTACAAGTCTCCCCTCTGCAGAGTGATCGTGAGTTACAACTCCTGGTTAGACTATCCCTACAATTCGAGTTTGTGTGAGAGCTGTGTTGAGGGGTTTCCACCGGCTGAGTATAAAGAGCTATTGTCTGGGGTGATAAGCCTAATCGGCCGTATAGAGACCCGCCCAATCTTCGAACATCCCGACAATACGAATAGGAATGATTAACACCGCTGAAAATCTAGAATGGCCTTTTGCCAACAGGTATGCCTCAAATCAGGTTCCCAAACGAATGGAAAATGGACGCAGGTAGGTCAAACTGTCAAATTTTCGTCCGCGCGACGATGGCGAGTTAAAAAAATATCGGACAAGGGTCGTATGAAAAAATGTGAATAAACGGTAGCAGTGCGTATATGAATACATGGTGCGCTGTTAGCAGAACAGGGGGCGCATGGAGGAATAAGCAGTCATGTGTAGGAAGACAAATAATTAGCCGTATTTAATGAACGACTAACGCGCATGCTAAATTCACGGGGCAAATCAAAAAAGGGCAGATAACGCCGCCGTTAGAAAATCCTCGTAAGAAAACTGGGCGAATCCGTTCCTCTGATAATCACGTCGCATGAACGCATTCGTCAAATTCTAGAAGGAATATAAAAGAGAAGGCATTCACCAGCACAAGAACGGACCAGTGGATGGAGTGCGTTCTCGAGTACGACCAAGGGTGAGGAAGCACACTCTCGAAAAACAGTGTTTACGGTGGTATACGAGTGAGATTCCACAACACAGCTACTATTTGCGACTATTGGGAGTGCGAAAACCGCATTAAATTGCAATGACGCAAGGCTACATATGATCTACGCTAAGTCACCGGTTCAAATGCCTTGTGGCTACGCACGTCGAACCGATAACCAGGCAAAAGAGAAAGATCCCCCAACCGACTTAGGTGAATAGGGTTCTACGAACGAAGTTACAAATGACCTAGTCATAACTGAAAGTTGAATAAGTAGGGGGACGGTTGTCGAAATCCTACGGCATCATTGTAGCAGTCCTCGACGAGAAGTTCGACTAATCAGAAACATCAAAGTGGTAGCATAGTCAATTGGCCTAAGAGGAGCTAACCAAACAACTTCAGTTTCCCCGGTGATTTTCATTGTGGGGACTGATATTCAGCCTTACTTGTTTTGCGGAAGGTATGGGGTCGAAACCGGGCAGGGGTCCAATGGAACGAGCAGAAGATGGAAACAGCGCTGTCTGGTGCTATTCCAGACTTACCAAAGACTGCTGACTGAGAGTAGACTGTGATGAATTAGCTCTGAATCAATACTCCACTCATCGATTTAAGTCTATGACCTGTGAACACGGGATGAATTACACAATAGAATTCATTTTTGACTACATGCTACGAAAACATTTCTCGTCAGTGCGCACAAACGCGTGAGGTCGCAAGATAGATCAATGAAATGTACATGTTCATCTGCAATGTCGTTTCATGATACCTTGGGAACATGACATAAGTCGTAGTTAATAATGTGTCAACTTTACGCCGCGACGGCGTTTCGATGCCACACGACCACTATCAGTTGAGCGCGGGCTGTGTACCGCTAGGATGCCTACCCCTAAGCAGAGACCGCATAATAAGTGCAAAGTGCACGCTCGCCCCCTCCAGCCTTTATACTACAATGAATAGCTTCTATAAGACAATTAAAAACGATGAGCACGAAAACACTCGCCTACGAAACAACAAAGCCGATAAGCGGAGGTAAGATCAGGACAGTTTCCTACGGTGAACGTCAAGTCACGCAGTCCGGCACGAAGTGTTGCTCGGCTAGAACGCGCAACGCAGGAAACATTCGGTAAAACTAGAGACAGTATCAACGATATTGGTTCGATTTGATCAAGTCATCGTTGTAGGGACAAACCATATTTGAAGATGAAACGCATATGCAAAACTTATAGGTAGCCATTGCGAATCGTGCTAGAACGGTTTGAATCAGCGAAAAGATGTAAGGTAACACTAGTTCACTCTCGAGAGATAGGCGCAGCGGAATGAAATTCTGCTTTGCACGTATAAAGTGCAGTGCTTAGGTTGTAAGAAACAGACGAAGCGTTCACTATGTATGTCCTTAAATTGAGGACAAAAATGTCATCCAATCGAAGAAGAGAGCGGTTAGAGTGAACAGCGAAAAAGAGGCAAGAATCTGCCGTGAATAAGAAAAAGGGTGAGTTGTGAAGGCTGTGGACAGAGTTCGTGTCGTCAAAAGTGCACAATGCTTTGTGTCAGACCTGAGAACATCAAGGCATGGGAGCGAAACTTCATGACACAACAGTGAAGGCGACAGCCAAAAATTGTTCGTAGGCCATCTGTGCGACACCACTTCTATTGGTATCATGCTTCATGAAACCGTTGGTCAAATTCTGTGGGATGAGCGCAAAAACCAAGGAATAAAGAGGCTTGACAAATTCTGGTAGGTAGTGAGCCAAAGTGTATAATTGTAAAACCAACAGAAACAACTATAAATGGCGAACCCAGAGTGGACGAAGTGGGAAAAGGCGCACAAATGACAAACAAAAAGCGAGGACAAAGTTCGACAAGGACAGGTCTGTAGTTCAGAGAACCATTGCCAAATGAACTGTAAAAGTATGTTCTGAATGTGATGACTCTGGCCGAGACGAATCTTCTCAAAAAGGTATTTATCGTTTGCAGGAACGAAAAAGTCAGCAGCACTAATTATGTATTTGTGAAAAGGACCATGAGAAAAGTGCATACTGAGAAATTCCAAATCGCTAAAGATATAAAAACAATTCAGTTTAGCGAAGGAGTTTTCACAATTCGCATTAGGCCACTATCTATATTAAAGGAGTACAGCAGCTCAATAAGCTTATAAACCTAGGTTAGGGTGGGTTCAGTCCTAACAGGTTGCACTGTTTGTCAGCTCAATCGATGATGAGAGTCGGGTGCAGACGCACACACCCACGGATAGTGCAAGAAAGTTAATTCGCCGAGGGCAAACAGTGAAGACACACAACCTACTGAAGGCACTTCAGTCACCAGCTCCGAAGCTTAAAGATCTTTGTTCACGTCTCCGCACTAGTATGGTGGTTATTGATAGTGTTCACTGTCAGCCTTTTGAAAGATACGCTAAACAAGTGTGTGCAATGGCCAGCGATAAAAAATGCACAAAGCAATTGAGAAGCATGTAGCCGATGCCACCAGAAATGAATTTCCGATCACAACCGGGTAGATATGTCCGGTGGAATGAGCAGTCCGAGGGAGAAGAACATTGACTTGAGAGCATAAAATGAAATTGCGAGCCCCGAAACATAATGTTAGTGGTAAAAAGCGCTTTCCAGGATGGCGTCAGTACTACACATCGAATAGTTTGCTCGAAACAAAGAACGATGAAGCATGTTACCGGTGTGAGTAGTGCGCTTACTACCATCCCTGAGTCGGGTTGTCTGCACAAAGCTTGCGCACGAAAGAGTGAAATGTGAGGTCAGGGTATATGAGAAATGAGAATGAAGGCTGCGAAGAAGTTACCTGGCCGGTGCTGGGTTACCCACACATGGCATTCAGCTGTCAACAGCTAGCGATGCGACGGTTTGACTGAGTGTTTGATACATGCGAGTAAGTCCGATGCTAGGTTTCCTTTAGCAACATCCATATTCCATATCGACAGGGTCGTTTGTCACCACTTATTGGTCTAACGCCAGTTGAGACAAAATTACTGGTCTCGATTCTCGTTCGTCGCCTCATTGTGGAACGGAAATCTCCGATTAGGGAAGAGCAAATAGGTTTCCTCCAAGGACGTGACGGTAGAGACCATATATTCACTCTGCGGCAGGTGATAGATCAACGCCACGCATACCATAGACCGATAATAGTTGTGATCCTCGACTTCACGAGTGCGTACGATCCACTCGATCGATGCATTCTGTTCGAAATACCTGTGCGGAAAGGTTTTCCCATGACATAGGTGAACATCTTACGTGCTAAATACTCAAACACTACAGGCCGCATCAGCGTCTACAGTGACCTGCCGGATTGCTTTCCGACAACAAGTGGCGTTCGTCAAGGTTATCCGATTTCCCCTTTTTTGTTCACTTTCGTCGTGGACTCTATCATGCAATTTCAAAATGTAGGCGTTGAGGCGGTGCCTGATGGAAGTTCAAATAAATAAATACATTGTATATTCCTCGACGATGCGAGAAGCTGTTCCCTAGAAGGAACAGATCAAATAATGGTACAACTTTTCCACGACATTTCATCAATACATTTTTAGAGGTAAACATGGGCGCAATTGCAAATTAGTTAACACAGTGATCAGAATCGTTCTGCTATTTTTTCCTGCCATTAAATCAGGATTCTTCACAATCACATGACAGATATTTGGGCCGAGAGAAAAAAATGTAATGAAAGGGGCTGTTGTCCGAAATGTTGTGTGTGTGTTTCGGAAATTTATTCAGACATCATGGATACCGTTTTCGAATGCGTCATCTAGGGACTGTGATGTCCGGAACATCTTAATCAAGTGTTGGATGGTTAAATGCTTACTAACAGCAAGCTTAAAATTGCAAAGTGTAAAGCATGTTCTGATATCACTTGGAAGTTTGTTCCAACTCTTTGAGTCTTGGGTTAGAAAGAAACGTTCTCTGATTCTCGTAGTAAATTTTGGAATCATGACCTTCACCTCTTTGTTACGTATTGGGGATCTGCTGTTTACAAGTTTGTGAACACCATTTTCAAGACTGCGTACGATTCACTCCATCGATGCATCTGTTCGAAATACCTGTGCGGAAAGGTTTTCCCATGAAATATGTGAACATCTTACGTGCTTAATACTCGAACACTATAGGCTGCGTCAGGGTTTACGGCGACCTGCCGGATTGCTTTCCGACAACAAGTGACGTTGGGCAAGGCCGTCCGATTTTCCCGTTTTTGTTCACTTTCGTCGTGGACTCCATCATGCAATTTCAAAATGTAGGCGTTGAGGCGGTGCCTGATGGAAGGTTAGTTGATCTTGATTATGCGGACAATAACAACTTGCTTTTTGACGATATTTTGGCGGCACAATCAATCCTGTGTAGCCACTCTAGAGTGGCCTCATTATTTGCTATGCGCTTCTCACTTTCAGAGTGCCAAGTGTTGCTGCAAGATCACCGGCCACTTGATGATCCCTTGACTCTTGAGAGCGAGGCACTCGAGGTAGTTGATCAATTCACTTATCTTGGCAGCTGCATCAGCAATGATGGGCGCATAGAAACTGACGTTAGCTCACGCATTGCAAAGGCCAGAGCTGCCTTCTTGAACCTGCGTCATCTTTGGCGACAGAAGGGTTTCCCTCCGGCTGAAAGGACGTGTATACAAGGCCACAGTGAGGGCCGTTCTGCTCTATGGTAGTGAGACTTGGCCCCTTCTGTCTGAAGATCTGAGGCGCCTTCAAGTCTTTGATCATCGTTGTTTACGAAGCATTGCTGGTGTCGGATGGCACCAGCGTGTCCGCAACGATGATGTGCGTAGGCGAGTACTAGGTGGTGATGATCATGCTAGCTCCCTAGAACAACAGATAGCACTAAATAAGTTGCGTTGGCTCGGGCACGTGCCACGTATGTCTGGTCACCGCTTAACTAAGAGGACCTAGTTTAGTCTGCCAGATGTAGGATGGCGCAAGGCTCGAGGTTGACAGAAGTTGACTTGGCAACGGGAAATGAGAGCACTGACGACCAAACTGGGTGCCGTTGGTCCTTCTCGCCTTCCGCACTTGAGTCCATGTGACTCGCCTTGTGCTTGGCTCGAGACTTTGCAGGACATAGCTCGCCGTCTCTTAGTTGGACTGCCTGTTTAAAGTTTGCTGCTGAGTTATCTGCGGGGTAATGGCTGATTATGACGCGGGGCAGTGAAAACCGCAAGATGTCTTGCTGATGACATCTTATCTTGGTACGACAGTCAGCTTTTGGTGATGGTATGTTTGACAAGGTGTACGCGCCTTGACCCTGAATGTTTGCTTAGGGTATTAAGATTTGTCGGTGAGTTCCCCTTCTCTCCCTTTTCTTATTCTTCGTTCCCTAGGGCGTCATATTTGTTTGATAGCGAAGCATCAGTTCAAATGGTTGATGTATTGCTGTGGATGAGAACTGCCATCACTTACGGTTAGATGGTAGAGGAGCACTACTACCTTTAAGAAACGATTCGCTCTTGCTGGTGCTCTAGCAAGGGCAGTTGAACAATTATGTTCCAGCACCGAATTACGAGGAGACTAACTGTCAGAACTCGCAACGCTAAGATACCAAACGCAATAATGGTGGAACGAGTAAGGATTGGAAATACATTTAAACCGCCTAGTGACGGTTAACGCGTCTGGCTTGTAACTCACAAGTCACCGATTCGAGCCTGCGTAAATGTGGGCAACTTCGCAGCATCACTAGCTCGCGCGCACAGCAACATCATAATTACATGTTAGTTGAGGGTGAGAAACACACTTCACCTAATGCGTAGCAATACATAAAGCTCAGAGATATGAAGAATCGAGATGTAAAACATAATAGAGTAGAATAACAGAACTAAAATAAGTAATTTGATGCTAAGCAAAGTGTGAGATCCAGATGGAGAGGGGAAGATAAACGGGAAGGGAAGGGACAAAGAAACGCACAGCAAGAACGTTGTTGAACCCGGCTCTTAGCAGAGAAAAGAAAGAAAGACATGAGCACTACGCCTGTAAAAAGTACCGACGCTTCGTTGCTACGCAACCACCACTAGACGCACGTCGGCCAAAGACACTGCGAGGGTCGCTCGGTCCCCTACGCAAGATCGAACCTGCACCCTCGGATAGCAAAGCAGGCTTGTGATCTTTAAGGCTACGGGCCGGCTGTTAACCATATCAACAAGTGTCATCAACCGAAGGTGTTCACCGCCTTTCGGACCTCAAGCCAAAGGGACGAAAGGATACAACCGAGGCCAACTTCGAAGTGGGGGTCTTCATCGGTTAGCATCCCCTCCACTTCTTCCGTCCACATTCAGGTCGCATGAACAACGCTCGTCGCGGGAATCGGTGTGCTGGCATTCGTAATACGTTGACCAGTCATCTGAGCCGGGTGCGTACTATAACCGTGCTGAGCGGTTCACTCGCTCTTCCTGTACCAAATACGAAAGGCTGAACACGACCATTGCTCACGCGGTGTTCCCACTAAAGGGGACCTGGACTGTAAAGGTGATGATTGTTGAACATAAGAGATTCAATAAGAAAGTGATATCAACTTCCTGTTTGCGCCATGCCGAATAAGGTAGCAACGCATATAGCACTGATATCAACGGTAAATCACTATTATTTCCTTTATTTCTTTTCCGAATGCCACTGGCCGATTACCACGTGGCCACAAGCAACAAGGCGAAGTAGCTGACAACGACATACAAGGGTAAAGCAGTAAGTTTCCGAATGCACAAAAGGTTCCAAATTTTCACAACAGAATAAGCATTACATTTTCGCGAAGTACTCGCCACCAGCGTTCATGCACAGTTCCATGAGCTCAAATCATCTGGAGAAGTAGCTGCACCATGCCGAAGGGGGTAACCCTTAAAGCAACTCAATAAATGCAGTTACTGCAGCTTCTGGAGACTCGTTGCGGATTCCATGCATCATGTACTTGACACTTTGCGACACAAAAGTTCACACGGAGCTAGGTCTGGAGTGTAAGATGGTTGACCAATCTCCTGGATGCGTTCGCTATCCATGAAATGTACGACGACAAGGGACCTATGTGCAGGTGCGTTGTCATGGTGCAGCAATGTCCCTCGTGCTCGAGTCCTTAGACGACGCCTAGCTACAGCTTCCAGCACTTGTGGCCGGCAGTGGGTGGCATCTCAGTCTCCCGTGACTGCAAGTTGCCGTACGAGCGGTACAGTAGCCACATGACCGGTCTTGACCACGAACACAGCCACCATGGGCTGGGCCACCCTGGACTCAGGCCGGAGTTTCTGAGGCTGCGACCCAAAAACGGCGGCCCACTGAACCGATGGTCTCTGGGTCGAAACTGTACACCCAGGTCTCATCACTACTGAGAATCTCCTAAACAGCATTGGAACGTCCGCCATCAAACCTGGCAAGCATGGTGCGGCACCAATTTACTCGAGCTGCCTTCTAGTCCTCACTGAGCCGACGGGGTATACATCATGCAAAAACCTTTCTAAGGCCAAGGTGCGTATTGATTCGGATTGCTTTTCACAGCTGTATCACAGTCACGCGCGCGTCTTCCTCTAGCAATGCTTACACAGCAACAATGTTATCCGTGGTGCTGGTCTCCATAAATCGACCACACCGCACCCCATCTTCCAGGGACCGCCTGTCACGCTCAAGTTCCGCAAACCACTCAGACACGGCGTATCATAACCAAAGGCAGCACGCAATCGATCTACACTCTGGTGCTGCATTAAACCACATTTATAGTCATAGAAATTCGTCGCCCTCCAGTGACATCGGCTAAGTTACATAGTTACAGTCAAAATATAGCGACCCTTATGATTTGTGAGCTGTGATGGGCTACTGATATAGGGTTCAGTGAGTTGAAATCACTGAATAATGTTCAGAATGGATTATAAGTCATATTTTTCTTGTCAGGTCATCTGCAGCTAATCTGGGTACTACGTATTCGGAAACTTGTTGCTCTGTCCTAGTATGCTGAAGTTGTCGGCTGATAGGCATATGAAGTACATCAAACATGTCAAACTAAAAGTCACTCAATACGGCCGTACGTGGCGACAATACATACGGTAGGCGGCATCCGCTCTTGGATTTGACCGTAACTGTGACTACGAACAACCACAAGACAACCGCGCCCACAGAATGGCCATGGGTTGCTTGCGCTGCACCACACACAGACCCATTCACACTCCCAATATTCAGTGCATGTAGATGGAGCTACGAGTGGTTTGGAGCCGGAGCACACTTCAACGCGAACATCACACTCTTGAAGAATGTGTGTGAGTGAAGTTGTTACAAACTTGGCAACACCTTTACAGACTTTTCAATTGCCTAGCCAAGCATACTGGGAGGACTGTATGAGTCGCACACAGTGTCGTAATTAGTATAAGCGTTTTGAACACGGAAGAATGTCGATTGTTGATAAGCCCAAACCTGGACGACCTACTGCTTTACTGTGTCGAGTTACCTGCGGGGTAATGGCTGATTATGACGCGTGGCAGTGAAAGCCGCAAGGAAGCTGTCTCGCCGATGCCGCCTTATCTTTGCACAATAGCCAGCTGTTTGTGACGGTATGTTGTCTACACAAGGTGTAGGCACCTTGACCCTGAATGTTTGCTTAGCGCATTAAGGTTTTCAAGTAAGTCCCCCTTCATTCCCTCTTCTTATTCCTTATCTCATAGGTCCTCATGGTTGTATGGCAGCGAAGCATCAGTTCAAATGGCTGATGTACTGCTGCTGCTGCTGCTGCTGATGATGATGATATGTCAGGCCCCGCGACTGCTTCCACGCACTAACACGCGAGACGAGCCGCAATCAAGAATATCCATCTTAGTAGGCAATCGTACATTAAAGAAAGTAAAGGATACAGAGGTAGGAATGAAATGCAAACATGTTTACATCTTGAAGAAGAAAGGTATCCGCAGTAGGCCGGCACATAGTACCGACGCTTTGCTGCCGCACAACCACCACCGGGCGCACGTGGGCTAAGGATACTGCGTGGGTCGCCGTGCCTCTACGCAGGCTCGAACCCGCGTCGCAAGATTACGAGACACGCACGTTACCTCTAGGCTGAACTTGACTAGTAAATATACATAAGTGGGCACTGAAGCTCAGAGTGATTTCCGTTAAAATGCGGTAGATTTGGCTAAAGCAGCTGGCATGGACGATCGATCAATCAGACTCCATTGATTCGTTCCGCTCACACACATCAGTAGACGATGACATTGTTGAGAGTACGTAGTGTGCTACTTAGAGATAGTCGTTTAACGGTTCGAGAAGTGATGACAAAGCGAACATCAGCATAAGATAATGCCCGCAGTGTTGAGTGACAAGCTTGGGATGCATTTTGTCAGCGCAAAATTCATGCCACTTTGTTGACTGACGGTCAGAAACAGAACAGTGTTGAAATCAGCCAGGAACTGTTTGCCACTGCTAATGACAAATTCCTTAAGAACATCCTAACACGCGATAAGACGAGGGTTTAGTCGTCGTAGTGGATGGGGAAGGGGTCTCCTAGTCCAAGCAAGCACGCACGAGTCGGTCAAAGACCAAGGTGATGTTGCTTGAGTTTTTGACTGCAAAGGTATTGTCCATCAGGAGTTTGCATCACATGGTCAGGGAATCATAGCGCGTCTAAGGGGTGCTGTGAATAGGAAGAGGTCCGAAATGCTCAAGCATCGCTCCTTGTCCGCGGTAACGCTAAGAAAACATCAAACTCCCGTTGTGTCCCATCCACCATATTCTCTGGACTTAGCACCAGCATACTTTCTCCTGTTTCACAAACTTAAAACCACGTTGAAAGGAAGCCATCTCAAAATCAGAGTGGAAATTCGACACAATGCAACGAGAGGCCTGCGTGTTAGCTCAGAAAGTGCGTTTCAAGAGGTCGACCAAAAATGGAAGCACCAAGGGGGATCGATTGACGCCAATAGAGAGGACTACCATTCCTATCATTCCCAAGCTTGACCCGAGGTCGTATCTTCCTAGCTTGTCGTATTCTACGTTGGGATGCAAGCACTCCGAGTAATATCGACCGGTGTTCGTTGTGTGAACCTGTCCCAATCTAGACGTTTGTCTAGTCCGAATGCCCGAAGCTAAATTATGCGCGTTGTGTGTGTATGCTTGCGTGTGCCAGTTTCTCCACTTCTCCGTGTCCCGTGTATGTGGGTGTGATCACACAATGACCTCGACCGCCATACTCCAACATCCACAGACAGGTGCCTTTGGTACTTCACCCCCATTCGCCAAACACGACCACTTACTGCACCGGGATGTCTCCTTCCCGACCACGTCACTGAGCGTTTGTCTACACACGGTATCGGGCATGTAATGTACCCAACTCTGCTCATATGCATTTTTGACGGTTGACAATCGAACGATGATTTCATCGAGTAGAGCCTTTCACTAACGCAATTGTTGCTAACCTAAGAACGGGTACAATTGTGGTTCGTTGTAGTATGCAAGTAATGTTATCTAATTAGCACTGTATACCTTGGATCCACCTTGTTTTGAACAATTCGGGATCGTTTGGTACACGTGGCTCAACGACAGTGTTTTAGTGGTTACAGTGGGACAGTGCTTAAAATGTTACGGTAAATGTTCGGTTTCTTTTTTGAACACACCTGCGAGCCGCAGACATCCTTGCGAAGGACCGTATTTTTGACATGACTGAAGCGCATGACTCACACAAAGTAGACAGTTGGGCTCAACAGACTGTCTACTGGGGCACCGATAAGTCCAGCGCCACAGCACCTGCCTGACAACAGCATCACGAGGCTGGCGTCCTCCACGTGACAAGTACTCAAAGAAAAGGCTGCCGGTAAAATATGTCATACAGGAGCAGTCACTGTGCTGCAGTGTTAGGGACTCTACTCTTGATCATCACCACAGATCAAAAAACCATCGTAAAAGCAGTAACTGAATGCGCGCGATTAAGCTCTTAGAACAGCGCAGAACCAGATAGAATCCCTCTTACCTGCTTACAGAGGTAGAAACGAGTTAACTATATTGACGTTAAAAATATGCTCGCTTTGTCACTCAAATGAGATGTATACCCTACACAGTGGAAGTTCACACTTGAAATATCACGGCACGAAGGTGTACCTACGCATGAGATCAAAAACGCCCATAGACTCTGGAGTAATGAAAAATAATTAGAAAAGAATACTTCAATTTGTCAATAAGGGAAATTATCAATAAGTAACCATACGGGTTTTTACAAGGTCTATCTTACGCAACTTACCAGATATTTCTTAAACCCCATAACAATAGTCATGGATATCGAAAATAGCATATTAGTGTTATTCCTGGATATGCGAAAAGCTTCTGAGTGCTTTATCAGATGTTACTCAGCATGAGTAAAGCTACTAGTATCGGAGATTCCCAGCTTCCTCGGTTACCATAATATCTTGCCGAAATAAAGCACGTAGTGCACATTGAATCCAGCGTTCCAGAACCCAAGGTGGTCATCAGTGGAGTTAGTCAAGAGCGCGTCCTCGACCCCACTACGTTTAGTATTCATCGAAAATTATTACATCTGATATGCAGAAGGGATAGGAGACCTGGTCAAAATTACATGAAACACTGGTAGTTCGAAAGACACATCCATCCTTTAACTTGTCTTCACCAGGTCCTGATACAAAACTGCCATCACTCCTGCATAAATGATGTCACCTCAAACGGTGATGAAACGGCTGCAAACAAATTGACCAAGTCAGCAAACACCATAAATGTAGAAGACCTGGTATAAGCGAGACCATGTGCGATGAGAGTGGGCAGCTAATCCACAGCCTGTCAAAACGCTGGAAGCGTTGGGGCAAACACTTTGAAGAGCATTTTACTCAGCCAGAATTACCATCTTCACTGCTGACTATTGGTCGCGCTTCTCTCTGGGCCGTCCGATTGGATCAGGCATAAAGCACAAAAGTCGAACATGAGGCTTTCTCCAGCCCTATTCACGTTCGGAGGACTTGTTCTTGTGGATGAATTGCACAACCTGTTAGTGAAGCTGTGGAAGCAGGAGACTGTTAAAACAGACTGGAGCCGCTCCGTTATGGTCCCAAGTGTCAAGGGAGACTCACGTTTGGAATGCGGCAATCAGTGCGATCTCAATTACCTATAAGCTGCTTGCTTCCGTCAATAGCCCGTAAGAGCAAGATTCGCGAAGATCAAACCGCGTTTCGTCGAAATTAAGGCTGTAAGACCACATCTTCATAGATAGTCGCTTGCTGGCAGACCGCAATCAAAAAAGCCTTCGATTGGGTGAATTGATATGCCCACTGGAACTTTCTCTTCAGAAAAGGTATGCCTGATAAGTAAATGTCATAAGAGCCCCGAGGAGACTAAGGGTTCATAGTAGACGGTCACTGCCCTTTGATATTTCCCGCGGTGTGAGACAAAGCTGCTCGTTGTCACTTTTCTTCCTTAAATTTGCTATTGAATAACTCATGGAAACAGCATGCACTGGAAACGACTTACACGGTGTGAAACGGCTCCCAGGTGATCGAATTGTTGACTTAGAGTATGCCGACGTTGACCTCATTTGGGACAGTTCCAGAACGTGCCGAGCAACGATGGACAAATTAGCACTGAATAACAATCAATACGGGATATCGTTTGCATATGTTAAACGAAAAGTTCTTCTCCAAGATTGACAGAGACCAAGCGCTGAGCTGAGGTGATCAGCTAAAATACTCCGGTCAAGAAGGTCAAGTATCTGGGCAAGTATATTAGCGCTTTGTGAATTAGATAAGATGAAACTGTATATCATTATCTTCATCAATAGGAGCAGATCAGCCATACGAATAGATGTTTCGCTGTCCTACAACCATGGTGAACTAGAGAACGAAGAATGATAAGAGGGAGAGAAGGACCTAACATAAAACCTCAAGGACGTAAGCATACCTTCAGGGTCATGGCGCCTATAACTTGTCAACAACGTACCGCTATAAACATCTGACTGCCGTGCAAAGGTGGCTGTGATAGTTTGTGCGCCTGTGTTAGCCATGGCGCGTATCCAAGCTTGCGATGACTCATTTGTATCGCACGATCGTGAAGCTCGCAAGTGACTGTCTAGATATACGCTCTCATGTCCGACATCCAGTTCACCCTGTTATTACACCTCCAGATTGTGACTGACTGCGTGCGTGATTGCTGCCGAGTGCATGTGACCGTCTCCGGCCACGTCCTACTGGCTGAAGCGACTGTGCTATACAACTACCGCGTGCGTGAATCAAAAGCTTATCTGATTTCTATCCTCTGTACTTCTGTCGCATCTGAAATTCTCAATAACTGATTCTGCCTACCATTTTTAGTCTTCCCATACTTGTGGATATTCGTTACTTGCGCGGTATTAGTTTAATAAACTGAATACTACAGCGGAATCGGCGAGATAGCTTCATTGCGGCTCGCACTGCCCCGCGTCATAACCAGCTATTCCGCTGCAGATAACTTAGCAACAAACACACTTTAAACAGGCGGTTCGACCAGGAGACGACGGCAGAGACGCCATTGATACCAACTGCGGGACTGTACCGTCTCGAGCCAGGCCCAAGGCGAGTCACTTGGACTCTAGCCTGGATGACGAGAAGGAACGAGGGCACCTAGTTTGTTAGTCAGTGACTTCATTTCCCAGTGCCTGATTAAGTTGTGCCTACCTCAAGCCTTACGACATCCTATATATAGAAAACAAAACAAGGCCCTCTCAAATAAGTGATGACGGGGCATACGTATCACGTGCCCAAGCCAACGCAACGTATTCAGTGCTGTAGTATGAATTCGCGACCACCCAAGTCTCATCCCTGTCAAATGCCTACTTCTACGTTGGTCGGCCTCATCACCCGGTGTGGATCATTCGTGCACCTGTCCCCTTGTCTATTTGCTGTTCCAACGCTACGTACCATGACTCCCCTTACTGAGTGACTTAGTATCCGATTTCCAGTTCATCCACGTGCTACCTCGTTTTCACTCCTATGCACAAGTACCCCTATTGACATGGCACCGTTTCCCTTCATTTGATCGATTTGTGTGACTCTCACAGCTTTGCACAACTAGGTATGCCAGAGGTTAGCGAAGCGCGTTTTCATTGGCGAACACATACCCCTATCACCACTGGCTCATTTGGATTCTTACCAAAAGCCCTGTCTCTCACTTTGATTTCATTGCTTCTTTGGCACGGCTGAACTCACGGGTCGCTCGTGGATCTGAGCGCAAACTGTCGGCATATTTTGAGTTTGGAAATCGTTAAGGTAATGCATATTTTAATGCAATGAATTTGCACAAATAGCACCGTTATCTCATATCCGGACCAGGTTTTTTGTTGAATATGCCGATGGGATACGTGTGGTTTAAGCTTCTAAACGCTTTGCAGCGTTACAAGTACCATCTGATGTTCTAACGAACTAGCCTGATAATCACCACCTAACACTCGCCTACGCACATCATCGTTGCGGACATGCTAGTGTGATCCGACACAAGCAATGTTTCACAGACAAAATGATCAAAGAATTGAAGACGCCTCAGACCCTCAGATCGGAGGAACCATAGAGTAGGACGGCCCAGACTGTGGCTCTGTAAATACAGCCTTTCAGACCAGGGGAAACTTCCTTCTGACGCCACAGATTCAAGTCTTTGTAATAAGTGAACGGATTTTAGTGGTTATGCGCCCATCGTTGCTGATGTAGCTGAGAGTAAAATAAATCGATAAACAACCTCGAGTTTTACGCTATGATGTGTCAAGAGATCATCAAGTGACCGGTGATCCTGCAACAGCACTTTGAAGGTGCGAAGCGCGCGCCAAATAATGGGACCACTCCTGAGAGCTTATTCAGGGCAGCATAGTTAAACAGCAAGACAATGTCGTCCGCATAATCAAGATCAACCAGCTTTTCATCAGACAGCACCTCAACACCTGCATCGTGAGAGCACGCAACGGAACACTCCATGATGGATGGAAATTGCGTGGGCGATATCCAAAGCGCGTCGCAATTCAATCGCATAACGTGTAATCCAAAACTGACACTCTATGATGGAGTTTACGAAGAAAGTGAACAAAAACGGGGAAATCGAACAACCTTGATGAAAGCCACTTGTTTCCGGAAAGATACCTGATAAGTCACCGTAGACCCTGACACGGTGTTCGAGTATAGAGCAGCGAGAAGATTCACATTTTTCATGGGAACACCTTTCCGCGCAAGTATTTCGAACATAATGCGTAGATCGAGTGAATCGAATGCAGTCTTGAAGTCTGTGAACACAGCTATTGTCGGTTTGTGTGGGGCTGCATTAGCACCTGCCGAGAGTGAATATATGGTTTATACAGTCCCGTTATGGGCGGAAGCCTGTTTGCTCTTCCTTAACCCGTGATTCCAGTTCCGCAGTGAGGCGACGAAATAGAATCGAGGCTATTAATTTTGTCACCGTCGGCTTTGGGCTAATACTTCAATGGTTAGCAGAGTTGGCACGACTACTTTCCTTGTAGACTGGCACTATAATCGACCCACTACAGTCAACTGGGTTGAACTCCTTCCAGACCGGTTCGAACGGAAGTCACTGCTTTGCAGGACCCTACCATCACCCTTATATAGTGCTGAGGCGAGGGAATCAGGGCCAGCAGTAGGAAAACGATTGAGAAATGTGATCGCATTTCAGACCTCCGCTTCTGATGGAGCCTCTAAACTAACCGTTTATGGAACAGTGTGCATCACCTGAGTAGGAAGGTGTCCGGAGTTAGGGGGGTCATTTAACATATATCAAACGTGTTCCCCAAACGAGCAATACGGAGTTTCTTATTGTGAATCATGACACCCTTGGTGTCTAATTGTTCCACTGACGCCTAGGATCAGTGGTGCGCATCAGTTGCATGATTTTGCGATTATTGACTACTGCTCCCGCGTCCTTCATCTCTTGAAGCCTACCGATCCACCAAGTTTCCTTGTCAGCACGCAAGCTCCGCTTCAGTTCGTGTCTAAACAGTCCATGCTTTGAGCCAGCCGGGAGCTTCCTTCTGGAGTAAAACAGGTTCACCGAACCCTCGGATACCCTGTAAGTGCTGCGCCGCATGCAGTGGCTCCCGAATCGTGCATGGGGGTCGAGGTCCTATTACAATGAGTCTTTATGTCATCTGGACGAGAGAGCGAATTTCGGTGCGCAGGGCATCCTGGCAAGTTTGCCTGGATGTGAACTGAGATCGCTTTTCAGTTGCCAACCGAGGGAAGTGTTTAGGGCGCCTCCCGGTAAAGTCCATGGAAAAAGGACAGCGTACCAAGGTAAGATTAGAGTCGACGCACGTATTCCAGAACGAGCGACAATCCAGGATGCAACTACGCTACCTGCAACTTATGGCAACGTGATCTATTTAGGCCCATGGCTTGTCAGCTATAGCGGGTCACTAAGTGACACAGCAGCGCCCACTATGTCTAGAAGCTGATGCTCCGCGCAGTTGCAATAGAAGCGCGTTATTGTCCCTACGGTCGGAGTTAGGTCCACACATATCGCCTAGCAGAGCTCAGACGATTTAATTGCGCATTCATATCCCCTGTAACAATAACGATATTTGAGCTGGTAACACGGCGAAGCACCGTGTTCAGTTCGTGGTAGAATGTGTCCTTGGCGGCATCAGAGGTGCAGTCGGTGGTAGCACACAGTGAACTGACCTCAGTTGATGTCGTCAAAGGAGCTGCACACAAATGGCTGTTCAAGAGAACCCAATCCACTAACGATGACTCAGCCTTGGAGTTACAAATGAGGTTTACCCTAGCTTGACTAGTGATTGCCGCATCAGCGTCTTCAAATGCGTGCAACCAGTACCGAGAGGGCAAGCCAGGCGCAGTTAGTTCTACAACTCCGTAGGGTCATTGATCCTAGTCTCAGCCGCGCAACACATGCCAATACCCAAGGTGTCCAACGTGCGTGCGAGTGCCGGAATAAAGCTGCAGATAGTAGAAATGCAGTAGCATTGCGGCTGCTGTCACATAAAGTGGGAATCGAAGATAAAAGGTCAGTAATGGGGGTCAGGAGGGGAATAAGAGAAACAAGTAGAAAAGAAAGGAGGGATGCACCAGCAGTAGTATGTTTTCGTTTATCTGCCATGCTTTATGTAGCAGACAAGGCGACCCTTGTAAAGATGTGCAACGGCGGATGCAAGACGTAATTAAAGTTTGAGGAAATAATCATGGTTATACGTGGGCTGAGATACAACCATGGCTCCCAGACCTAGACAGGAGAACGACCAGGGTTCTCAACCAAAGCCTATGGCTTAAAACCTTCTCCGTAAGGCACGTGAAAGGTGTTGCAGAAATCGAACCCATCATATTTCCAACTCTCAAACCAGAGGACAATGAGTCTGTTAGTCTGACCACTCAAGGGGCCTGGGGACACCACCCAGTACAACCCAATGCGTCGAAGAGGTACGCAAACTGTCGCACCGCGTTACCATTCAGTGTCGTTACGACGGCACGAACTGTATAGCCCAAGCTGGAAACGCTTGTGTCAATTTTCTCCACCTGTGGCAGCGGTGCGACATCACTCTCTTCCTGTGGGGCAGAGTTCAAAATGTAGCTATAGACTCAACCCTCATGTAAGATTGAGAAACGTAGCCCAAAAGATCGACAGGCCTAAGGAGGCATGTTATGTTCGACAACCGCCACCTTTGCAGTCCAGCTCATCTCTAGTGGGAACACCGCGTAAGCAATGATCGTGTTCAGCCTTTCGTTTTTGGTACAGGAAGAGCGAGTGAACCGCTCAGCACGGTTATAGTACGCACCAGGCTCAGATGACTGGGCCACGTATTACGAATGCCAGCACACCGATTCCCGCGACGAGCGTTGTTCGTGCGACCTGAATGTGGATGGAAGAAGTGGAGGGGATGCTAATAGATGATTTAGTCAAGAGGAATGAAGATCTTATTTTGAAATTGACCTCGGTTGGATTTTCTCGCCTTTCGGGTTGGGACCCGAAAGATGGTGAACACTTTCAGTTGAAAACACTTGTGGACATGGCGTTTTTATTTATTTTTCATGCCGCTCTCCCTCTCCGACCATGGTATCGTTTTAATGGATACTATCACAAAGCGGATTACTAGTTTGGTTTTAGTTGGTTGCTGCATTTTACTTCCTGTTTTGTTGTGCTACAGCCTAAAGGTAACAAACTGGTCTTGTAATCTTACGGCGCGGGTTCCAGCCTACGCAGGGGCAGAGCGATCCTCGCAGTATCCATAACCCACGTGCGACCGGTGGTGGTTGCGTGGCAGCGAAGCGTCGGTACTGCGTACCAGCGTACTGCTGATGCCTCTCTTGTACTGCCACATGTTTGTATTGTATTGCGACACAATAGGTGGAGTGTTACTCCAATGCAGCGGTGACCGCTTGCGTGCACTATGTGTCATCGGAAACACACAGTCTCAAGTGAGTGTAATTGCAACTGGATGAAAGTTTCAGGCCTAACCTCACGCACGACATGATTCAAGAGAGAAAATGAGCGAAACTCGGTGTAGCGGAAACCGGAAAATGTGATTCTGTAATGGCAACTTTAGATGTACGGAAGTGACCTGCGGTTAAGTTGGTGGACGTAGCTTGAATGTTACCCAACAGCGAGCCAAAAGTTACAGTGCTGTGTACAACTGGGCAGTAGTGAATCGGAGAGAGAGACTAACAACAAGTCGACGGGGAATGCAGTGTGCATACGGTCCCATCGCGACGAGACTGGACCTTAACGTGGTGCGATGGTTTGTGTGCCTCAGTGATCCATTGAGCTAAGCTGGGTGGTGCTTTTTGCACATTTAGAGCCATCCAGACCAGACTGGTCAATGGTTAGAGGCCAGACAAACTCAGTCTCCTTGCCCTCCATGTACGGGGATTGGGGTGAGGATGGCTCCTTACGCCATAAAACGGGCTCTCTGTAGTCCAATGCCAAAACCCCGCTGCCTTGCGGTAAGGTTTTTGAACCAAAGGGTTTGTTTGGGAACCCTAATCGTTCTCCTGTCTAGGCCTGGGCAACCTGACAGTATTCTGTCCACGCAATACAATGAACCATTCCTAAATACTTTCTTGATGCTCTGGCCGTCGCAGAGGATAATAAACGGCGCCCTATCTGCTGCATCGAGCAGGGTGGATAGGGGTACGGATGCTACTGCTCAGACCTTCCCGTATTCTTATCCTCCATCTCGCGCTTTTTCATCCTTATCGTCCCGCCCCAACTTTACTTTTATCCCCTCATTTTCAGTCCCCCAATACTCGGCCCTCCGCACACCTTGCTTCAATAGCCGCTTGTCTTCTGATTTCAAATCACACACAATCGCAGAGCGTCGCTCCAATCCAGTCGACAAGTCCATGTTCAACCAAACGGACTACGTCAGTTCATCCGTTTCCTTTTGGAATCCTCGCGTCTTGTTAAGACTGGCATGCCTCAACGTGCGCATTTTGCTACAGATTGGCCAACAGGCAGCACTTGCCCGCAAACTAGAGACTCTATAGATCGATATTTGCTGTTTATCGGAAACCCGCCTGCAAACTTCGAGCCCCGTGCTTAGACTGCGATCCCCCACATGCGACACTAGCGGCACATTCTCACTGCGCCTGTCTGACGATGATGCAGCTTCAAATGCCGCTCAAACTGGCGTCGGCATTGTTTTGAGTCCCCGGTCTGTAGCTGCCCTGATCGGTTGAATCCCAGTCAACAGTCGGATGTGCGCCGTTAGATTAGCTGGTTCGTTCCGTGCTACGAAGTGGCGCGGGAACAAACGGTGTCTGTTTGTCATTGCGGCCTACGCCTCTACAAACTGAAGCACTGATTTGGGGAAAGATGATTTCTATCAGCAACTTAACGATATCCTTCGTTACAGAAGAAGCACGGATACTGTGGTGTATGCTGGTGAGCTAAACGCCCAAGTCGGGAAATTGTCTTCTGATGAGCGTCATGTGGGCGGCCAACATAGTGTAGGCGCCCGTAATGATAACGGTGAGCGGTTGCTACATCTGTGTGAAGGTGCTCTTGTCTTTTTCGCGTGCATATACTTTCGACACAGCA
>CALYDF020002687.1:0-35334 GCA_944474145.2 Dicrocoelium dendriticum | reverse complement strand
CTTCAAATACGCTATTCTGCATGGATTTTTTGAACACGGTTGACGAATGCTACTCATTGCTTCCAAATTATTGGAGCTGAGTATTTGTATCACACTAATGCTCCGTTTCAAATTCTTAGCGTATTTCGCGCAAATTTGCGCACAAAATTGTATCAAGCCTGAATTATTGCATGACTCATGCATGAATATTATCGGTTACATTCGGAACAAGATAATGAAGACCGTCGATTGACCCTGTGACATTCTCTGCAGGGTGATGCATAACAAACCTTCAGCACTTTTTGTTTCGCTCATATACCAAACGTCGCGTTATAGACACCTAGGGTCGGTTGCCAACTCTCCTTTTGATTTCTTTCGAAACGCGAGCTGATAAAGATACGCGGTGTCTTTCTGTGGATGTGTGAAAACAACCTTGAGGCGACCGATCGCTGACTCCAGTAAGCTGCGCACGACCCATATAGTGATATTGTTAGACAGCCACCTGACTCGGTACAAAGAACTTGGTATCGGAGCAATACATCTAGGATCCAATAGTAGACTAAAACTTAACTATAGTTTACTTGTCCTGATGGGCGCCACTGGCCTGCAAGCAGTGCCCAAATTCGTATGTGGAAGTAGCTTAACGTTAGTTATTGACGGACTCTTATTTATAATTTTATCATTCATTTCCGTGTAAATTACGGGCAAATTAAGCCAAGCGCCTTTAGGCTGTTCAGCAACAGACAAGACTCGTTTTTTCCTCGTGAAATATAATACTGTCTCATTCTTTAAGACCGTTAATGTACTGATAGGGTGACGGAATGTGTTGAGCGAATTTAAGGCAACAAAACTACTTTGAAATGAAGAAGCAGAGTAGTTGCCATTGCTACATTTAGTGGCCACCAAAAATGCGAAAGTAATACTCCGCTTGCTGCAAATAGAGGCGAAGCAGTGAACGATAAAGTGATTTTTGAAGTTGATAAGGAATCACATAAATATGCCGGCTAATCTATTGCATTAGATGTTGTGTCCGGTAGAACAAATAATTCTCGCACTTTGGAGCTAATGTCAACGTCATATGCAAAATTTGTTACTGGAGGACCTCCACTAGGCCGCAGTTTCACGGCTATGCATGATAAGCTGACCAAGCCCAAAACGACTACAGTCCACAAAACTAGAGATGGACATGGTGCTTCCGCATGGATAATCATTTCTAACAGTCATATAGGTTTCCTTATGCTCTTTCCTATATGTGAAGTGACAACAATGGGGATCAGCGATTAAAAAATGCATTGCCTGCTCAATCTCAATTGCATAGAAACCGCTACCTCAAGGCCCTAAATGTCATGTCCCGCCTAAAGTCTTCTATGGCCAGTGTACAAGCTCATCTAGAATATCGATGGATCCGGTCAAGTTGATCGAAAGTAAAAGGACGGTTGACCTCGATTTATCGTAAGCGGCACTGGGTGACTCTGCATCATAATTTTGTTCGGACAGACGTACGTCTATTAGTCATAAATTAATGGAAGAAGTGCCGCAATCTTTGCACCTAACAAATGGTGTAATTGGGTACCATGACTTTCCGATTTCATCAACCGACCACACGGATCATGCGGATGTTCTTGTATGGATTCACACCAGTGTGCCTCCACCGCGTATAGGGAAGCCTTGCATATCAAGCGTAATAAGGCGGATTTGACCCACAGATGGAAATGACAGCAACCCACTGAAGTCCATCAATGCGTTACGTAATCAAAGCCTATTATTGACATGATGCAAAGAACAAAATCTAACACTCCAGCTCTCACAGGCTAGTACAACAATCGTGAAATCTTTCGCTCGAACCCTTTTCTAGAGGGCCATACTCAATCACAACCCTCTCCGATGTAGTCACCTCCAAATCATTTTTCACCGTTGGTAATACGCGCACTTTTTAACAATTTCTAACATGGGTCCATGCTCACGGCTTGAAACCTCACTGTTTAGAACACAACCTAAACAATCTTCTTCATATCTCACATATATCTCAGTATTTTTGATAAATATTCGTTCTATTCACTCTAAGATCTACAAACTACACTCGTTTGTTTTGGTGAATAATCCTGATATAATATTTATAACTGAATTTTGCTGCCATGATGGCATGTCTGACAATCATTTAACTATTTTTGGATATAACAAGTTTATGAGAAATCGGCCTGGTCTTCTAGGTGGTGGCAGTGTAATTTATCTGATAAAATCGCTCGCAGCAGCATCCTTTAAGGACCCAGTGCTTAACAATTTTCAGGAATAAGTCAGGCTTTCGATATCTGTTAATCAGTAGCAGCTGCTTATGTAATGTAGATACAGCGCGCCAAACTGCAGCCAATATGACCTAGAACTTATGATGCTTGCATTTGAAAGCGCCGCTGGCCTACCATTTTTACATAATATTATTGAAGGTGATTTCAATCTGCCTTCGATTTCATGAACCAAGGAAACCGCTCCTTTGAAATACTAAAATATTGTCTCCTGTATCCAAATGAATGGCTGGCAGCAACACTTCTCCCAACCTACCAGAGGGGAAATTACTCTGGATCTCATTATTTATTGGGCATACCTACAATCAGTGTTAACGTTCTTGATGAATTTCCGGGGAGCGATCAACGCGTGATCAAACGCCGCCTAAGACTACGCATGTCCGATGTACAGAAAACAACGCATTATCGTCTGTTCAGTTGTTTCAACTGGGACTGTTACAGGGAGCTGGTTCGTTCGATGAAGTGCGATGAATTATTTCTCTCTTCATGCCCTCAACATGCGCAGACCTGTTTATAGTATAATTGGATTCTGCATCGATTTAGCAGTGCAATTAAATGTGTTTATCAAACAAAACATAAATCCGATTGTTGAAGAGAGCACGAAATCTTCATAAGATTCGGCAGAAATTCAATTTAACTGCTGTCTTTGTGATATTATTACAGCAGTCGAAGCTCGTCGAAGAACAGAGACATCAAAATGACAAAACTCTCATTCTAGAATGGTATAAATCTCTGGACGTACCTAGCAAAACAGCTGAGCTAGCCAAACTATTTCGCGCCTATGTTCCGCGTTGCAGCTGCAATTTCAGTTGCATCAAAACGCCTGATGGAACATACTACGAAGTACCATGTGATATCTGCGAAGCTTTCACTGCTTATTTTGTCGAATCAATGCTCAATAAATGATCATACACACCAACACTTATCATGCCGCAAAACGATGAGTCTATGCACAATGGAATTCACTATAGCTAAAATCCCTGGTCAACTCTCTCGATTATGCCCCTCAACATGTGCAGGCCCTGATGGGATGTTCCATTGTTTAATAAAAACAGTGATATTGACTTTCTTCTGCTTTTTCTCAGCATGTTTACACTTTCCTTTACCAACAGTGTATACCCTGCTCAACATAATACTTATGTCGTTATCCCGCGACGTAAAAATGGAGTTGCTCACGAGGTTAAAACTTTCGTCCCATCAATCACACACTCATCATATCTAGAATAATGGAAAGGATAGTGAAAGATGAACCATCTATCGTCTTAAACAACACTAACATCGTCTGACATTCCCAGCACGGCTTCATGAAATGCCGATCCTGCACAACACACCGGACTAACTATTTGAATCCCACAACGAAAATAGTATCGTAACCATGTACTAAACAAGCGTACTGAACAAACATGTTACTACATAAACTGAAGGCTATAGGCATTGGAAAATCAATGTTTTCTTGGCTGTCTTCATATCTAATTGGTAGACAGCAGGTTGTTCGCATGGGCGACCATTTCATTAAACCGAAAGCAATCACTGGTGAGTGATTCAAGGGAGTGTTCTTGGTCCTCTTCTTTTTTCTAAAATATATTAACGAGATATTCCAGAAAATAAGAAGTGGTGTTACATTTACCTTTGGTGATGACATTAAAGTTGTGGAATTACAACCAGGTGCAACTACTCAGAAAGCCGTACGTCTCATTGAAGCTAACCTCTCTGCCCTTGACTGCTGGTGCTAACTGTGGTAGAAGTCATTTGTCGTGGACAAGTGTAATTTGTTGTCGTACAAATGCCAAGTACCAGCAGACAGTTTACTGGTACAATGTGCATATATCTCGCAACGCAGGACAGTTTGCGACTTCGGCTTGCGATATTCAGTCACGTTTAACTTTTCTGAACATTGTGACTTTTAAGTTTCGAAGGCCATGAAGACCATCGGTTAGATCTGCCATCATTTGTACCTCACGGAATCCCGCATACGGCTTTACAAAACATATGTATAGCCGTGTATGGAATACTGTTCAATGGATCAGTCTAATCTGCGGCAACCTGATCAGCATGCTATTGAGAGAGTCCAGAGACGCTTCACAGAAAAGCTATGTGAATATTCATTAAAGTTGACATACAGAGAGCGGTGGGATGAACTTGGATTTGTCCCAGTTTGGCTTCGGTTAATGAAGCTGAATCTGTGTTTCCTTTATAGAATCATAAAATGTCAAATTCGCTGTCTTGATATTGGTGTTACCATATCTTTAGATAGCAAATATCCAATGCGTAACAGAGAGGCAAATATCAAGATTCCGAAATTTACTACGGGAATCAGAGAACGTTTCTTTCCAACCCAATACTCAAAGATTTGGAACAAGCATTCAAGTGATATCAGAACATGCTATGCACTTTGCGATTTTAAGCGCGCGCTAAGTAAGAATTTAACCGTCAAAAAATGTTTAATATGTACCGGACATCACAGTCCTTAGATAACGCATACGAAAACGGTGTCCATGGCGCCTGAATACATTTTCGCAACACATGCATAACATTTCGGATAACAGTCTCTTTCATTACATATTTTTCCCGACCCAAAAATCTGTAATTTGATTGTGAAGAATCCTGATTCAGTGGCAGGAAAATATAGCAGAACGATTCTGATAACTCTTTGTTACCTAATTTGCAATTGTGCCCATGAGGAATATACAATTCATTTATTTATTTGTTATATAGTCCACTCAATTGAAATGCACTATAAGCCACTTCCACAACTCCGCGTGTTAAGCCAATAAATTGACTCCTTCAGACACTGCTGCTATCGGAAATCGTCCAGCTGTTCCCAGTATCTTCATCTCTAGCAGAGTTGCAACCATTTCCTAAAAACATGGCATATTCTACCAACATTGGTTCGTAGTTGTTTTCAAGAGCAATTTACAACCAATAGCTAAAAATGCTATTTGCACATGTAAGACTAATTTGGAGGCGAAACCACACTAGGGCGTAGCAACTCATCCAGTCAACTAACGGCGACTCAAACTCCTCTGAAAGTCACTCATAAACAACGAGAAGCTCTACTCATAATTGGTGTCAACCTTCCAGGGTCAGCTTCTAATTCATCGAACGGGAAGCTGATGGATGATGTGAGCCAACCGAACATGATGAGCAACCTGCTCCATATTCCGGCTAGGACGACCAACATGCTAATGATCACCCGTGGCCCGAATTCTAAGCAGAGCTGTTAAGCTAGGCTTCTTGTAGTGGGGCCAAAGTATGTCGATGAGATAGAAGCTAAATTCCTTTCGACAGCTAGTCTCCAGAACGGAGCCTGTTTGGTACATTCTTTCCTGATGTTGCATGGGGAGAGTGCGAGCTAGCCTATATGGGTTCCGTCTAGATACCCTAGCCAGGACCATTTTGCACACAGCGTTCCCCAGTGTCATGATCATGATGAATGTAAAACAGGGAATCACGATCATGACACGGACCAAGGCTTTTGTAGGCGCTACGAAAAGCGCATTATTATACGGGGGATAACGTAATGCGTCGGAGTGACCCTATAGCAGATAAACAGGTAAGTTGTCGTCATGCGTATCGTATAGTGTAGCCGTGGTTTCCTCTTATATTTACTTTCTTATTTCATCTTCTGTGTTGTTGGAGTGGTTAACTATCTTGCGCTTTCATGCTATCCATCTAGTCATTTCTCACTCCGCTCTCTATCGTCAGCCATAACAGTACCGCCCAGCTAGCCACGAGACATGACACATGCACATCGTTCATCCAGCTGTGACATTTACCAGGTAGTAGTCCAGCTGCCTACTTTTAGCCCTATCGGCCAGTTATGACCTACGTACTCAGCGGAAACAGAAGCTCTTGGTACCCTCAGGCCGCAGACATTGCATAATTGTCACAACTTTAAGCAGTATCACTATCACACACCAGCTATGCATGGGCTATTATGACGCCTATCAATTTTGACATTTAGAGTTTTACTCGGATTTACCGCAGGCTTAAACCTACTCATCTGTTTGCATGTTAGTCTGCATCTGACCAGCGCAGTCGTATCTTCCACGCAGACGCAATGACGTGGGCTTTGGCGTTTGTGTGGGCGTCTTGGCCATCGATTCGAGCGAAAAATAACAGGCCTACCGGTGTAGTAACCTACGCGAACGTCAGTTGTGTTGCAGAGCATGTCACGACCTCGTGCCGGAGTTAGTGAGCGCATGAAGTTCAATAGAAATGTAACCTCGGCTAGACAATGCTATAATGCTAAAAAAACGTTTAAAAGCGTAGATGTGGCGAAGGGTGCAGAATGCTCCTGATAAGCCTGAGGGGCGGAAGCGTTAAGTTCTGTTTAGTTGACTAACTACGATCCGAGCACCGCAATTCGGTGGATCCAGCTGTGGAGACTCACATCGCAAGAACAACGATATAAAACGAAGTCAAGATAGTGGGCTTGAAGGCAATTACAATGTATGAAAAAGGTAAGGAAGTAGAAAGTGCATTAAATTAAGCAGAGTAGAAGGAAAGTTAACAACCACTTGCAAACACTGAATGCAAAAGCGCCAGTGACTGCCTGAAAGCATCATGTTTGATACGGTCTCCAACCATTGGAGCGGACCATCCAAAGACCCCTTTCCTGCGAGGACGCACACACCAGTCTGATCAAGCCCCTCAGTTAGTTTCTTCATGCCTCTGTGCCAAGTTACGGACTTGAAACCTCGTGGTTTCGTCCAATTTGGTATAGTCATGGCGTATAATGCACCACGAGGAAGATACACACACGCATGTGGAGTTTACGACCTAACCAGCGTAACCACTCTAGATTCAGTGAACAGTCGAGTGAGGAACCAGAAGACATCTTGCCAAAACCCAGATGACGGACAACAGCATCGCTCACCTGTCAGACATAAGCAATACTCCCCTAGCAGCGCTGGTCAAACACAGTCAAGCGTATTATGTCTTCGTTGCGAACTGGCCAGGTCTCCGATCCACATATTTTGATCGGCCTTAAGGCAGAGGCAAACACCTATCGTTCACTGAGAGGCTGAGATCCCGCCGTCTCCATAGATGGTTCAGTCTCTGAAAAGTCAAGCGGACCTTGCTGGCACACGAAGTAACTTCCTCAGTCATGAGACTGCCGGAGTTTTATCCGCAACTAAATAAGTAAACTGATCCTCTAATTTCGGTGCCTGTTTTGAACAGAAGTTAGCCAATTCTTTGAAGCAGGAAGAGTGAAAGCTAAGCGCGCCATACTAGAGCGTGCTCAGAATCCAGACACGTGATCCAGATTGACCGACATTCCTGCAAGAATGTGTACAATCTGTAGCTAAAGGCAATATGATCAATTTGGGTCCAGGTCGTTCAAGAATTCGGTGGGCGCCAGATGACTGGTGTAAACTTTGTGCTGGAAAGCAGTGCTTGTTACGTTTGTCTTGTGATCGGCGCCCAGTTATAGGAAATGGTCACAATTTTCTGTGTAGCCTGGGTCGACTACGAAGCCGCCTCCCAGGTGCATTTCAGAGACTGAAAGACGGTTCATATAAGCATTCATGGTATTAACCCTGTTCACGATATCAGAAGTGTTGGACTTAAGAGATTTCGATCCGTCTCTACAATACCTCTGGCTACTATTTGCCGAGAGAGCAGTTAAAATCACTTCCCTGAGCTGTTTATTTAAACCGGCCACCTACATATTTTTGGAATGCTTTTTGTTTTAGATAACTTACATTCATAAATTATGCCTATTTAGCCATCAAGAGTACAAACGCTAGGATATTTCTCTTCAAGAAATCTTCCCTGGCACGTACACTTATGAAAAAGATAACCGAAACGTACAAAATGCTATTACTAAATATACACCAGTAAAATGATGTCAGATGGTAGGTGGAACAGTAAAATGGGAGTCTAATTATGTACATCAAGCAATATCAAGAACAAACAGCTCACGATAGACCGGTGGCCTTAAAGCCTGCTAAATGCGTGAGGGCCACGGCAGAATTAGCGCTTTCACGAGAGTTCCCTGCTTCCATAATTCCGGCTTTAGGTGTAGAGAGCAAGAGCTTCAGCTATAGTCAGGAGGCATTTTTGGAATCCTTTGGGTATCGCTTGGGGGAAACTAGTAGCACCTAAAATGAGTAGTTAATCCGGCATTGACTCCCAGGGTTAATAAGGTGTTCATAGACAGAACTATGGACACTCAATTTTATTCTATGCTGTAAGGAGTCAGCGCAATGCTCTGCTATGTGTTTTGATAAACTTCGGGTAGTTTGTCCGATGTACCTAGCACAGCAGGTGCAAGCGAACTGATATAGTACAAAGGATTAGGACTCAAATACAAGTTTATCTGAGATATTGCGTGATAGGAGATGTTTCGGCACGGACTTTAACTCGAGATGCGGGATACGCTTTGTTTAGCTCAGAGGAGAGCATTGTAGTCAGCTGCTTGAAGGGTATATCCTATTTAATGGGAAAATAGTAAAAGCACCTTATGGATCTGAGCACAGATTCAATAATGACACGGACTACGGAGTGCTTCTTGACAACAGCCTAGGGTAATCGTTGCATTGTAAAGTATTATGAGTGAAGTACTTTTCTTCTCCTAGTGTCTGTGGGTCACAAATCTGTTACCCGATAGTACAATGAACGAACGACATGGCTTCTATATTTCTTAAGGACGAACCGGAAAAACTTTACATAAATTGCCAATCTAAGTTTTCTTTATGTGTGCTCTTCTTTTAATTCACCCTTCGCTACCCCGTCGTAACAGGACGTCTAGAAAAACCAGGGCACCGCCGTTCTAAGTCCCGCAATTTAGCATGAACTATTAGTGAGCACGGTTAAACGTGCAATCCATGTATCGTTGATAAGAATCAAGTGATGTGTCCGACCTGCGCCAATAATTAATCCTCAAGTGTCAGTCCAAAGGATGATACCGTCGCAACTACATCTATTTGCCGATAGTATTGCCCGTGGAATAGCAACTGCCCGTCAGCAGTGCAAGGTAGAATGAGTTCCTTCAAGTTATGCCTTCGTAACTTGATGATGATGTCGTTTTCTGTTAGTTGTGCACAGATACAATTTACCGTTTTTATTAAAGGGACGTTAGTAAAGAATAATTCAACATCAAAGGAAAGCATCCTTTCTCCTTTAGATTCAGCTTTTTATCCGCACAACAAGTTTAAACTTATCTACCACAGTGTGGACAGACAATTTCGTGCTGATTGCTTCGGCCATACCAGACATGGCGATATTGGGGCGTAGTGGGGCTTTGGCGTTATGCACCTTGGGTAAACAATGTAGACTTGGTGGTTGGAAATCGCATAGGGTTAAGAGCTCGAGTAACGTACCCATTATTTGTTGCAAGTTTGGGTTACCTGATACATAAGTGTAGGTGCCTGGCGAGATTTATCGAAATGACGTTTATTCGCAATGTTTCTCTTGATAACTCTTATTTCCAAAGTCGCCTATAAACTGTACGCTATAAAGTGCAAGTTTAACTTTGGTGATCCGTAGCTTCACCGAGACCTATAGGTGTTGGCTCTGTTTGCATTCCGGTAGGATGTTAACAATGTTTCTAGTGTAGCTACCGTTTTCTGCACCGATTCTCATATTCACTAAGTATAGGAAAGTGAAAACCTTGTTTATCGTTTTCAACAAAATTAGGGAGCAAAATATTTCAAACTGGAAACTATGGACCAGCAAGACATTTTGATCGTTTAGAAAAAGTAAAATCTTCAACCACACTAAGGAACAAACACCTATTAGCACATCCAAATTTTTCGAGGAAGAAACGCTCGGAGAAATATGAGTCCATAAAACATGGATTAGAAACCCGAAAAATTCCCTTCCCAAGCAAGTCCTCTGAATTTGAGACGGTTACACGCACTAGCTCCAAAATAGTGCATACGCTAGTAGAAGGAAGGAAATGGTTTACTAATGGCAAACAAATCAATGCGTGCTTAATGAAAGCTGTGAATGATGTATCTACTGGTAACGCCAATTTGTTTGCCACTGTGGGCAATTCGTGTGGAGAACAAAGTGACTTGGAGAGAACATAGTGCGGCGGATCCACGGGAAACCTGCAAATTTTGCCGTAGTGCTTTGCGCTTGATGATGTTATCGATATTTGGAGTATGCCGTAACTTCTCGTGTTCATTCGCCATCTCAATAGAGTTGCATATAACAAGGAACAATGAATTTATACAGGTTAAGTAGCGTTGTTCTACAAGTCCCTTTGGATGGTTGGTAGAGATCTAGAAATATCAATGTTGATAATTAATGATATTATAACAACTAGTACTTAAAATATGAGAATAAGGACCTATCGTTTTTTCGCCTTAGTCCTGCAATCCACTTAGATACACAGCCCTCGCAGTTCACATCAAATTATTCCATAGTAAACCCAAGGTATATGATGGAAACGTAGCGTTAAGTAACAAAGTATAAATGGATGAGTGCGTCATCCAACCGTCTGTTATCACGATGCAAAAACGGCCGCTACTCGGAGAGCATTCCACCGGTGACAAACACGAATGGAAAAGAAATTTCTGCGGTATTCCAGGCGGCTATACTGTACAGCAAGTTTCAATGTGTGGCCCATCAGGGTTGTATTGGTGCTGAGTCGCGGTAAGTGGTGGCACACATGATGCCGGTCTCACAGAATCCAGTACACCATAATCAGGTCGTCTCTTAGTCTGCTATAGATTTCACTGGATATCCTTAATCGTTCCAGCCTCTCCTGGAATGAAAGATTGTACCTTCCAATTACGTTCTTAGTTGCCCTATGTTGTGACGGCTGCAGTGCATTGTGGTCATGTTTCAGCTATGGATGCATGGCTTGAATTGCCTATTCGACTTGGGGCGGATATACACACTGAGCCTTTGTCGAAATATGAAGCTGTTGTTTGTTTTTCCAAACCCCCTGTCGCAACAGCCAGACGTGTTGATTCCCACTCTACGATATCTTTTCGAACTAGCTGGACCAACCGAAGTCATGTTGAAGCAGGATATCCAAATCACGTTCGACAGTTGCTTGTTGCCGTATATTCGTTTCAAGCCTGTATGAGTAGCTACTCTTATGCCGGAAGGAAAGTACCTTGTACTTATTGACGTCGAAACGTGGTAATTTTTGAGTTAACTATTGGCACACCGTACGTAGGTCACTCTGAAGCAGATGCTCGTCGGCATTCGCCTAGATCCTGCGCCAACTCTAGAGATTGTCGGCAAACATTAAGAAGTTTGCAGGGATTCTCTATGCAATGTGACTAATAAACACCAAAAATAAACGTGGATCTAGAAATGAGTCTCGCGGCACACCAAACTAGACTTGTATGGGGTGCGATAAACAGCTCCATACTCTGCCCCCTAATTGCCGTTGAAGAAGAAAATTGGCAATCCAGATAAAAAGAGTGTCGCCAAACCCGTAATGCTGGAGCTTGAAGAGTAGTATCCGATGGTACAGACAATAGAAAGCCTTCGAAAAATCCAGGAAGATTACAATAACGCTTTCTCCAGTGTCAGCTGACTCGGTCTAACTAGTGCATGCCATTAGTAAATTCGTTGTGCATGACTTCTGTCCACGGAAACCGTGCTGCTCAATCGTGTTACAATTTTCCAAATTGCACACCAGTGTATCGGCTACTATGGATTCAATTACATTGGTGAGTTTAGAAAGAAGGGATACTTATCATCGGTCAGTGGCATGCAAGGAGTTCCAATTGGAATGGATATTTTCAAGGACTGCAAACGTTTCTAGGACGATATGCTTCCGTGTAATTGGCCTCGATATATCACAAAGGATGGAAAAAGAAACATGGATGAAGTATCAAAAGTACTGGTAGAGCAGATCAGGACTCGGTTGGAAGATTTGCACATTTCGTTCGTTGTGTTCATACAGAGCATTTTACATCAACAGGCATTCTGGGGAGAAAACGTGGATATTTTCTGGTGTATCGAACTGATCGTAAAAAGGGTTAACTTCACTAGAGGACATGCTACATATTACTGTCAGTTCGTCTTTTCTGTGAGACATTAATCCTGGTCTCTGATTTGCCATGTCACATAGCAATGCAGTGGCTCAATTGCGGTAAAGTACCGTTAAAGTTGTACAAGTTCTGGTACGGAATGTCTGTCTTCCTTACAGAAAAAGGTAGATCTGACTTGTAGTCGTCAGATCCTTCCTGGCTAGCATTGTTAACATTTTTGGTTGATATTACATCCCAAATGAAGGAAATGAGCTTAAGTAAGTGAAAAAGTGGATTCAAATGTGATTTCTACAGAAGCGTTGAAGGGTTACGAAAAGGTAGTCATTGTTTTAGTCACATTTCGTAGAAGAAAAGATTGTTCATTTTTATTTATTTAAATGGTTTTGCTTTGCAATTCTTGAATATGTCTCTTTTGGTTTTCCGCAAATAATTAAACGTGACATGAAGACAGGTTTTTCAGAGAGTTTCATAGATTGTCAGAAATGGTGATATAGCTCTTCTGTTCTCGAATCCGTTCGATTTCAACCTTGCTGATTTTCCACTTGGATTACTGCTGGAGCTAATTGACTTGCAGACAAATGACTTGTTAAGACATAAGCAATTGAACGAAAAGTTGTTGAATTTTACCGTTACTTACTTGATAATTAGGTTCCGAAACTGAAGAAGTTTGCCCCTGATATGGCATCAGGATATGGAACAACTAATATATGTGCGCAAGCGTTCACAAATTGAAGTGCGCTAAATCTATTCGTTTAATGAGATCAACTGATAGAAATCTGACAGCAATTCTCCTGCTTAGATGCAGCTGTTTGAACCAACATTTTATGATATTTTGAAAGCCAAACTTCAGTTTCTTAAGCCTCACATTTTCTGTTGCTGTTTATTTGTGCCATCCGGATGTATGCAAAACGTCTGCGGTAACGATCACCTTGGTAACATCGCAACCATCGATAATGTTTGTAGTTAATAAATATGCCACCTGATCTTGCTTTTGTGTACTGCACACTGCTCACCCATACTTATTGCGGAACGCTAAACTTAGTGTCCCTTTTTCTTTAAACTTGCGTGTTTGCCAGTTAGTATTGTAAATAAATATAGTGCGATCCGCGGACGTCATTTTGTCTTTTATCCGGCCCGCAGTTAAAACAGTTTGGTTATTTATATACTAGATAAATGGCAATTAAGCCACTAAACGCTGATAGTCACTACGAAACAGTCTTTTAACTGAGCACTTGTTCAAAGCGGCGAGGGAAACTGTCATCCAGCTTAAAGCGCTTCCACGGCAAACAAATGAATTTGGACCCACGTAACTGAACACCGGTAGCACCTCAGAAAACAGTGAGGATCTTCCAATGCAATCAGGTAACCACTTTACCCGCCTAGTGCAGAATGCAATCCTAGCAGGGGAAACTATGATGTCGCTTAAACCAATTCCATATGACTCACCGGTAATGTCACCAAACAAACGGATATTATCCGATCAACCTGTAGTCGGCATAACCTTTCATCCAAACCACATGTCTTCTTGTTCTTTGCTTGAAAGGGATAACTTTCCTCCATCTATCCAAAATCCAAAGCCTGGCTGGCAAAATAGCTCCGCTTCCGATGCGTCAGACAACAAACACTCGGGATGTCGTTTCCAGAACCCAGACTTGGTTTCACTCAGATGCTACGCATGCCGAGATAGCGCATCAAAAAATTTCACTGTTCCGACAAGACCATCCGAGCAGGAAAACTGCTCTAATTCCGTACTTTCGTAATGACTTCCAATGCGAAGTATTGTAAGATCCAGAGACGCGTGCAACCAATTCGCTATGATGCCGTTTGCGTCTTAGGTAGAATGACACCTGTCCGTGGCTGTCGTTTATCGCATCTCATCGTCCAGTTGAGATATGGATTCTTGCCTAATAACGGCACAGACCAAAGGTTTCTCTTAACTTAGAGCCACGTTCTTATCTCCAGTGATTTCAAAGTGTACGGCCTGGACGCCTCGGCATCTCCCTGTTAAGAATTCAAATCCGAATTTCAAGATCTTAACACAAGCATTCCGCTATAAGATCAAAGCACCTTACCTACAAATTACCGAAATGACAACAAAACATCAGTGCTTGACCTCGAATATACAAATAGGTAACTCGTGTTCGACAGGTCATTTATAGACACCCCAATAGGGCTAAGAGATTATGTCATCATACTTTATTACTGATTGCTTTAAGTTGAATAACCGCAGGACCACTCTAAACTAATACTTATGATTACACGATACACCAACATGAACGTTCTGAATGAGACGCCCAATTAGGGACACTAGTACTGTGGCCTCCGTGATAGTGCTCTGGTTTAGCTTGTTAGACGCTTAAAAAACTGATTGTAACTGATTCAGAAACTAAGTGCTCCTTCTGCCAATCCATCGTCGTACATCAGAAGTAGAAACCGAAAACGCATGTTAGGAATGAAAGCAACTTGGACTATTTATGTAGCCAGTCGTGGCCCCCGAAACTTAGAGCGACTAAGGGAGCTGACGTAATCCTTTTCACATGCTTGTCGTGAGGTGAAAGTGGCTCATCAACAAGATCTGGCTTGTAAATTTGCCAACAACAATGAGCACCTATATAAGTATGTCAACACTATCCGGAATGTAGAGCTCGGTATCCCCTACTTAACATGACAGTAGAAGTAACAATCAAAGCTAAAGAATTAGCCAACCATCTACCGATACAATATGCATCGACCTACCAAAAAAACTGCCACTACTGTTACATACCTATCTATATAGCATCAACTTCAACGCTAAGACCTCTTTTACTGCGACACCTGTGTTGGAGAAGTTGTTTTTACTGCGAACATACAATTCACCCAGAATCGATTACATTTACCTGAGGGCATTAAAAGTAGCAGCAAGCAGCCGAGCCATTATCACATTTCTTCCGAACGTGTTTGGATAAACAGATTTTGCCAACAGTGTGGAAACTTGGTTTTATCACGCCAATCTTCAAAAACCGCAGTTCCTCGGTTACCGTAAATTATCTGCACTGATCTTCTTCCTCATACTCTCAAACGTGAGGGAGGTACTCTCTGAGCGGCTAGTCGATAAGTTGGTAGGTGACAACACCACTGCGATTAAACAGCCCAGTTTTCGGACAACTTTCATGTACTACCGAGTGCACTCAGTAGTTGGACGTAAGCGGCTAATAAATGTAGGACAGCCGACGTTCTTTACCTGAAAGTATGCAAAACCGTCGACCAAATAGACCACAGCAAGCTACTTCACAGGCTCGAAAGTTATGGAGTAGGGGGTTCCAGTCTTTGGGTTTATCTGGATTTTTCTGCAAAATCTACAACTAAATTTAGTTGTTTGGACAGCGTTTTCTAATCCGATTCATGCCGAATCAGGAGTACCACAAGGACCAGTTATTATATCGTGTTTTATTTTCGTGTTCATTAAGTAGCTCCCGCAACTGATTGCCTTGGATTCTTTGCTTTTCACTGATGATGTTAAGAGTTGGCGGATAATGGCTGCCCAAGAAAATCTTGATGCATTTCAACGAGATCTAGGTAGGGCTTATTTATGCCCACTTCACAATTTGTTCCAGGTTGTCTCATTGAATTTAAGATGGTCCACATTCGTCACCAACCGGGCATCATATACAAGCTTGGAGACCTTAAACTGCAAGCTGTCACCCAGGAGCGCTAACCTGGTGCTCGATCCAGGTTATCAGGGCTGCTCAAAAATATGACAGAAAGTATCAAAGACTGAGAACTAACACCTTAGCTTGCTACGGAGGTCATTCGGGCGGTTTGATCAGTCTGACTCTTCGCAGTTGCTTCAGTTGTGAGGGAAGCCTCAGTTAAACTACGCAATCAACGCCTAGCAGTCATGGCACAACGATGATCTAGCAGCTCTTAAGATTTCATAGCGACAAGCCACGAATCAACTCAAGAGGAAGTTTCTCCTTACATATCAGCTTAGGTCGAGGACTATAATATTGTAAAATGGCCAGTGTCGGCGCCTAAGTGGCCACTAATAATGACCTATACTTCTTTGAGGGACCCTGCCACTTACAGTTGCTCAGTTAAAACATGAATTTGAGGGGTCAGCATTTTAAGTTGGTAACGCCGTAACGTCGGCTGGAGTGTCTTATAAAAGCTACATGTTTTTATTGTCTGCCAGCTGTAGAACCTCCTCCCAAATTGCGTCGCTTCTGACTACACTGCATATATGTTTAATAAATATTTGGCTTTGCCCTGCCACACCTATATTACGAGAGGTAGCCTGTACACCGTGACATACGAAATCCATGTGAGGACATTTAACATTAACTCACAAGATAAGCTCGATTCTTTTATGCAGGCCTTTGGGTGAAAACTATGCTGGGTGCACCGGAACATTTCACATTTATCCCATGTTTTTCTTTCTGCGAGTTTGTCATTTTTAATCTGACCATCCTACGGTAATTGTTAAGCGTTAGCGTTTTTAACCGTAATACGCCAAATTTTTCCTTTTTTGCATTTTCCTGTTATGTCCGGTGACGCATAACGGTGTCCTACAGACCTGACTACATCAGATTTCCAGGGTTCGCCGTGTAGGTGTGCAGACAAACTCGCACAACAATCTTGAGCCGGACAAATGTTTTCTGCCTCCAATATGAGGTCCGATAGGATTAAGCATGAATGTCACGCCAAAAGAATATTTTGCAAGTATCAAACAAAACTGGTCGTAACTAATGCAACATAAATAATCGGGAGAAAAATTAACGTGGTGATGGAACAACTCCTCTTTATTATACCATAGTTCACGACCGAAGGGAATGGCAGCGCGTCACTTCAGCGGACCTTTACGCGGCTTTGAAATTCAGTCAAGACATCGGTGTTCGTGTCATAGCCAAGCTTAAACAAATTACCCACATCCGATCGGACAAAATTGATCAGGGGTTCGTCTCTCCAACAAACTGCAGAGATTCTACATAAACGTACTCAATCTAATTTTAGGTTAACCTTAGTTATGGCTAAGTATGCCGAGTTATTCGCATCAAATTGCTAATTCAAACACATTGTTTGTAGCTTCACACCCGAGGCAATACATCACAAACCATGCTGCACCAATTATATGTTGGAAACCACATAGTCGACAATCCGTACCAACCTTGCGGTATAAATATCATATTTAAGATGGCTAATAATAGCAATGTGTATATTTCTCATCGAGAGGGAAACTGTGTCCATATTTGGCACAGATAATAGTTTACGGAATATGTCATGCTCATGCATGAATAATAAAGCGTTGCATTATTTTCATTATATTTGTTGTTTCGGGGGTATGTGTTTACTCACAGGTGTGTTTTGACGAAATGTGCACTGTTTGGATTAGTGGATCATAACAGCAGTATGGGTGTATCACCCTGCGTAAAATATTCTGTTTGTCTGGCCATTCTTGAAATAACTCATCAAGCGATCTCTCCCAGTCGAACAGGGTCATGATCGTGTTCAAGTCTAGGTAATTGACTAGTTCAACGCAAAAGGTTGCTGCACTCTCAAACGATCAGTTTGTGACTGGAAGGTTATTCCACAGGACAGTATATCAGGTAGAAAAAACATCGGAATGCTGATTTACCCTGCACCTGGGTACACTCAGGCCTATCTCTTTATTGCGTAGCTTCCTCGTCGAATTTCGCTGTAGTCCTAGGGAGAGCAAATAGCAGTGGACGTTTTGATGAATCTTATTGTACAGAAGCCCCAATTTATGCTTCAATCTTCGTAGTAAAGCACATCGAGCTTATATTGTCGGCAGCGCTCCCGATATTCCTTAGTGGTTGTTTGCCTTGCAGGCTTTTAGTCAATCACCTCTATACACTTACCAGCGATACTCTGTCACCTTTCCTCACGCGGCCACAAATGATACTGCAATATTCCAAACAGGGCGAGTAAGGAGTTTAAACATTTCCTCCCTGCCCTTATCCAGCTGCTATTCCACTTGTTCGGAAAGATTAAATGTGTAAGTATAACTGATTCCGAGATCGCGAGTGACAGCCTTAAACAAAGATCTTTGTCGTTGCTTGTCATTGACCCCTAGGAAATCGAACAACCGTAATACATGATGCCACATTTTTTCGCCAAGAACTTCATCATCCATGTGTTAAACAATTTACCAAGCGAGTGGAAGCCTTACTTTAGGAATAATAGTGTATCTTAAATCTCAGCTGGTCGGAATTTGTAAATTGTCTTCAAGTCATTTACAAATATAAAGAGAATGTTATATCTGAAAACCGCACTTATGTCATTGACGTAGAGCTGGAACAGTGACGGACCAAGTACACTCTCTTGGATATTACCACTAGTGATTATACGTAGTGAAATTGGTGGTCCTCTATGCTAACTACCTGGGAAAGGCCGCTAATATATGACAATAGCCAGCATAGGAGTAGTTCCTGGATTCTAACGGAAGCATTATTTTCAGCATCCGCTTCTGGAGCAATCGATAGAATACGCTTACCATTCCCAGGAGCAAAGGTATAATTGCCTATTCTTAGTCGATAGCAGATGAAACATGTTTTAGGTAATGCGATTAGCAGGTTATGCATGATCGTTTGGGACCTGTGGATTAGCTACAGCGAATTCATGAATTTCATCACAGCTTTCTTAAATTGTTCTTCAAATAACCTGGCTAATACTGGGTGCGATGGATAGGCCGTTTATTGCGAATTTCTTGCGTTGAACCACGCTTGTTTCTGGGGATGGTGAGCTGATGTTTACAGCTGGTCTGTAAAGTAGATTGATTCCAACTAACGCAGCCTCTAACAGGGCGAACGAGTACATTCGTGAGAAACTCTTATGACTTCGCTCAAAAGATAGCAAGTCCCAAAATTGAGTCGGATGATTTGATGGTCAGCTTCGATGTCACATCACTTTTCACAAATGTACCCAAAGAAGAGGCGACAGGAATAGCGAGACGTCGTCTAAATGAAGAAGTCACTCTACATGATCGGACGAAACTGACAGTTAGCCAGATAATCGATGGCATGTCAGTACCTCTTAACATGTCTTACCTCGGTTTTCAGTCGAAGCTTTACAGTCAGGAACAAGGTCTCGCCATGGGATCGCCAATATCCCCTGTACTGGCGAACCTGTATATGGAAGACTTCGAAAACTGGGTGTTAACAAACACCATTAACTCACCAAAGGTTTGGTGGCGTTATGTAGACGATACTTGTTATTTGGTAAACGGGATAAGAAGGACAGGTTGCTTGATCACTTAAACTCCATTGATGAGAGAATACAGTTTACTATTGAGTTAAAATCTTGTAGCGGCACAATACTATTTCTTGACTGCCTGGTTTACAGAAATGGTTGAAATTTAAAGACGACGATATATCGCAAGCCAACGGAGAATGTCGGCGTACTTCAGTTTTACGCTGCGATAGCCTCATCGCTGTTATACAGGGCACCAACCTTGTGCACGATGAAGGAGGACAAAAAGGCTGCGCGGAAAGTGGCAATGAGAAAAATATTAGAAATTGGTTGCCCACGGCGGCTAGTCAAACGTCATTTGCATAAAGTGCTACACAGGGATTCAAGACCCCCCGCCGAGTGGATAGGGACGGTCGGAATTCCGTACAAGGAAGGCAATTCCGAGGCAATTTGGAGGGTTTTAAACAAGGAAAATATAAGGGTGATCTTTCAGCGAGGTCAAACGTTACGTACGGCACCACCCACCTAAAGGAGCCCCTTCCCAAGGATAGAACGACTAATTGTGTTTATAAAATAAAATGTAAGGACGGTGCACATGTGTATATAGGCCAAACAGCGAGAGAATTACGCAAACGAATTTCGGAGCATAGGAGGCGTACTTCGAGACTACCAAGAAACGAGTTTGAATACCAGGCAATAGTAAGAGACTCGGCCGTAGCTGAGCATGCATTAGACACGGGACACCAGATAGACCTCGAAAACGTAGAGGTCATTACGAGGAGTATACGATCAACCCCTCAGCCGTTGATTGCCGAGGCAGTGGAAATTGTCAGACCTGACGACTGCATGAATTGAATGGAGGAGGAAGAACTCCCTACTGGCTGGCAGGCGGTATTAAGCCAGCCAACTTGACGAGCATCGGTGCGTGGATCAGACTGAAAGATGCAAACCGACTTCCATTGTCAACACTATGGGTTTATCCGTCATTATCATGACGCACAAATGAACCACTGAACTACTCCCACTGTGATCAAACCACCTGAGGTGGCATCACGAACTGCAATTGTAATGACATCATGGCTCAAATCTCGGGTAACGCGGTTATCGACCCTGTTCGCCATAAATCCCACACCAATTTCACACTGATTCACCTGGACTGACGAAGCTCTCGTGTCGAGGGCGAAAAGTTAACAAACTACTAAACCAACCGATTGTTTTTAAACCTCTCTGAACTCATGAATACTCGATCGGTTCCTAGTATCTCTCAATAATTTGAAGCGCAAATATGTTCAGCAATGGCAGCGGCATGTCAAGCACTCCTAGTTACATGATGGCAGTTGGGATATCATCGGAATCAAGATGGGAAGAGTGGTTGAAGTAATTCATGACGTTTAGGGTAGTACTGATTTATAATACAATTTTGCAACGGGATTTGCTTTTTTCACCCCCAATGCACGCGTTTAACTGGGTCGTCTCCATACTTATAAAGGTAGCAAAAATAGCCTGAGCGCTTTGCAGATGTTATCAGGTTAATGAAAGGACTGTCGTCTGCATTAACCAGTTTATCAAACAAAAATTGAGGAGTAACTGGTTCTGAGACGCAGAGTTTTAACAAGTTCTTTCGCTTTACATGTGGCTCATAGAGATATTTGTTTTTCGTGTATCATCTTCGTTAAATTTATGTGCTTGGCCCCGTCAATGATGTTGTGCAACTATAAAAGCAAGTTGTAATTTCCCGCAGTAATTACCTTCTGTCTCTGTGCCATCTCAGCAGCAAATCGAAAGTTTGATTTGCTGATGGTCGCACTCGCAGTTACCTCAGTTCGCTTGGTGTAAACACCTACGTGAAGAATGCGATAACTGGTTCCTGAGACGGACCACCAAAGAGATTCCGGAACCATCGTTAGTTTTGACTGATAAAGAATTTCTGCTTCAAATTTACTGTGTAGGTATATCATGCGTCTAGTTTTATCATTTCCAGATATTTTGGAAGAGCTGATAATTAGGAATCATTAAGGTAGAATCTAATGTAGCGAGGGAGCACCAGGTTTAAGTAACGAGGATTGCTTGTGGGTCGTTGATATGCAAAAGCATGCCTAGGAAGTGCATCCTATTACTAATAGATCTGGTATTAAGTAGAAGTACAGAAAACGAACCATTGCGCTTAGGGTCACTGTGTTACGGTTCGTTGTTGTACTCGTTGTTGTAATCAGGTGCTATGGAAGCAGGATATATGATTAGCAGTAGTAAGTTCGAGTCTATTCTTAGCAGGTGTGGTGATATGGGTAATATATAATTTGTGATTGTCCAAATTGTTGTGGACTTGCAGGGGGTTGTATGAGCAAATCTGATTTGCGGTTGATGTGGCAGTTGGCTAGCCGGGTCATTCGTAAAATTTGCAGGAACAGTGGGAACGGGTAGTATGTTTCGACCGATTATGTAACGGGTGGGATTGACCACGGCTCCGTTCCCTCCTGTACAAAATAGCTTCGTACTGAGGGGTGTTGGAAAGGGCTGCACAAATATGAGAAGGGGTGGGAGGTGGCATGGAGGATGGAGGTGACATAGTTCACTCTATCATAATGACTTTGCCTGATTTCGTGGTTCGCGAGTGAATTAATTCCAGGAGTATCCAAAGGAAATTTGTTTCTGGTTTTTGTCGGCTCAGAATGTCGTTATATATAATGTTTGTTCGACGTATCTTGCTAAATCTTATATGCTTCTGCCGTGTTCTTCCCAGGTTTAAAGCTGTTGTTGGAACCTGTGAGTGTCTTTGGCTTTTCCACATTATTGGATTGGCTGTGCATGGGGTCCTTTGGGCATTGAGTTCAGTTTCCGAAAGCAGCTAGTTGGCGTAAGTCGACGGAATTCCAACTGTAACATCTTGTGTATAATTCGTAAGCCCGTTTGTGTGAGTAAATGATCTGTTACTCAAACCAAAAGCTCTACGGTGTGCCAATGCTCCTCTGAGTTGTGCGAAATTCTGCTTGTGAAACGGAATTAGTTCAAACATTGTTAGATCGTTACTGAGGGCCCAATGTTCTGAATAGCAGTGACACTTTATCTTCCTGTGAATGTGCCAACCACGAAAGTTATAATTTGCTTAAGTTTTCCATTACTAGCTCAAAATGTATTATTTTTGCAAGATTATAATTCAACCGATATAGTTGTCAAGAAACGCATGCTGCGTGTAACCTACATTCACCAGTTCTATCTAGAAAATATTTTGCTGGTCCTCCTGAAAAGTTGTCGGGAACTTAGCTAAGGAACTCATAAGTCTAGTTACCCATAATTTAATTTTATTATTAATTTCATATTGCATGCTATTGGAGTCTTGTTAATTGTAAGTCTCCTGCTACATATCACCTTTCCACTAGTATCCTAAATATATTAAAAACAAACACGAATTTTTTTGCATAATCTTTAAATCAAATTCATCTTACATCGGCGGTCGCGCAGATTAGCAAGGTTCGCCTTTTCTGCTGCATACAACTGGGTGAAGAAGCCATAAATATGCTACTGCTGGTGCCTCGCTATTTATTTACACTTGTTTTGCTTACTCGCATCCCAAGCTCCATTACTAACCTTCTTTCTCTAATTCCCAGCTTAACTGACAGCAACCGAAGTGCCACTGGAGTAGAACCACCTACAGCCACCTTCCCACAACACCCACCGGACGCCTGTCGGCAACAGTTCCTTATAACGCCACGCTGCTCCGTTTCCCTTGCGGCGTTCAACGTTCTCAGTCTAGGACAAATAGTTCAGTAGACTGCACTCGCATGCACCTCGGATACGCTTGGTATTGATGTGTGTTGCGTGTCCGAATCTAGGATCAATTAGCATAATGGGGTTGTTTAATTAACTGCGCCCTGCTTATGCTCTCGTTATTGGGTGCACGCGTCCGGAGACGCTGATGCATCACTCGTGCGTCGAGCTGATGTAGGTATTATTCTTAGCTCCTTGACTGAACCATCGTTGGTTCATTGGATTCTGTGGAACATCCGGTAATACGTAGCTGGTATGACAACAAGAGTTAAGGTTGATTCACGAAGTAGTACAAAACGCTGATTGTTTGTAATGTACGCTTATAATCCCACCGAGTGCAGTTAAAATTCTGTCAAGAACGCATTTTATCATGAACTGAACGCGCTACTACGCAGTCCTAGTTGTTCAGATTGTATAGTACTTGCGGTGGATATGAACACACATGTAGGGCGTACGAGATTTTCAGAAGCTCATCAGGGTGGCAATTATGGGCTAAAACCCCAAAGAACTAAAAACATTAAGCGTATGCTAAAACTGTGCGCAGGGCACCAGTTGTTTCTTACTAGCAATGCTTTTAGACACAGTGGGCGCCGAAGTGCCACTTGGCGTCCTCTTGTAAGTGGCCAGCGATGGACCTAAAATGACCACCTTATTATAAGTTACAGGTGGCGTGATTTCATTCTGAATCGCCGCTCGTTTTGGATTATCTGCGTTGAGTCTGATCATGTATTATTACGCTAAAGTTTCTCCATGAACTTTACCAGTAGGAATACCAAGCGTCCATACCGCTTTGCAACTGAAAACTTGCGTCATCCCACGGGCAGGCAAGTCTATGAAGAAGCATTGAATACCGAATTTTCGCAGCCTTGTCCTAATGACACTAAGCTTCAGTGAAATAGGATCTCGGCCGCCATGCAAGACGCAGGTACATCTACTCGTGAATAGCAATAGTCAAACCGCACCAGTCATCAGATATCCCAGAGACCGGTGAACGTGTTGGAATATAGAAGAAACATCCCGGATGGCTCTGAGCACAATGTAATCAGACGGGCTATTAGGTGCGAACAAAAGCAGAGTCTACGTGCTTACAATGAATCCTGGTGGGCCAGCTGGGCTCAAAAAATGGAGGAGGCAGTAGCAGTAGGCCATTACCGCAAACTCTTCCAGCTGATCAGCACAACTGGTCCCAGGACACTAGGCGTCAGTGAGACAATCAGAGACAACACGGGTGCTCTGATACACAATAAGTAGCGCCGTATGACTAGTTGGGCGGAACAATTTTAGTATCTGTTCAGTTGTCCACCTGCTCAGGTTAATCAGAACGATCCATGGACGGTTAGTTTACAGCTTCCGTCGGCGGCAATCGCAGCCGTCAATAGTTTTCGTGCCGCTGGCCTGGATTCCCTCCCACCTGCACAATTTAAGGATGGAGGTGAGGTCCTCTGCAAAGCACTGACCTCCCTATTCAAATCTATCTGGAAGCAAGTGTGTCCAGACTAAGTAGTGGATCGATTATAGTGGCAATATACAATAAGGGAAGTTGCACGTATTGTGCTAACCACAGGGGCATTAGTGTAACGTCAGTTGTGTCAGCATTACTGGCCACAATTCTCGTTCGTCGCCTCACCATGCAGCGGGAGTCTAGAAGTAGTGAAGAGCTGGCAGGTTTCCGCCCAGGACGTGGCTATATAGACCATATATTCACTCTGCTGCAGTTGCTAGAGCGGCGCCACGCATACCGCTGTCCGACGACAGCAATGTTTCTAGATTTAAAGAGTACGTTCGATTCAGTCGATCGATGCATTCTGTTCGAAGTACTTGCGCGAAAGAGTGTTCTCAAGAAATATGTGAATCTCCTACGTGCTCTATACTCGAAAATTATAGGCCGCGTCATGGTCTACGTTGACTTGTCGGATAGCTTTCCGACCACATGTTTCGTTCGTCAGGGTTGTCCGATTTCCCCATTATTGTTCATTTTCGTCGTGGACTCGATCATACAGTGTCCCTTTTGCAATATCTTAACGTAGGCATGCCTGGTGAAAGATTACCTGATCTTGATTATGCGGACGATATTGTCTTGCTTTTCGATGATGTTGCGGCGACACAATCAACGCTGAAAAGCCTGTCTAGATTGGTCCCATTTTTGGTATGTACTTCGCACCTTCAAAATGCAGTCTTGCTGCATTACCGCCAGCTACTTTATGACATTCTGACCCTTGCTAACGTGGAACTCGTGGTGGTTGATCAAACATTTTACCTTGCCAGTTGCATCAGCAGCGATGGGCGCATGGAAAATGGAGTCTTTTCACGCACTGCAAAGGCCAGAACGGCCTTCTTGAACCTGCGGCAGCTTTGATGAAAGGAGTTTCCCTCCGTCTGAAACACCGTGTGTACAAGGCCACAGTGAGGGCCGTCCTGCTCTATGGTAGTGAAACTTGTCTCCTTCGGTCTGAAGATTTGAGGCGCCTTCAGGTCTTTGATCATAATTGCCCGCCAGGCATTGCTGGAATCGGATGGCACCAGCGTGTCCACAACGATGATGTGCGTTGTTGAATAATCTGTAGTGATAAGCATGCTAGCTCCCTAGAACAGCCGATGGCACTGACTAAGTTGCGTTGGCTTAGGCACGGGCTACGATGCCTGACCAAAGCTTATCTAGGAAGGCTTTGTTTTGTTTGTCAGATGTAGGGTGGAGCAAAGCTCAAAGTGGACAGAAGTTGACTTGGCAACGGGAAGTGAAGTTACTGACGACTAAACTGGCTGCAGTTGGTCCGTCTCGCCTTCCGGGCTGGAGTCCACGTGACTCGCCTTGTGTTTGGCTCGGAATTTTACGGGACTTGGCTCACAACTGACACCAGTGGCAAGTCTGCTGCCGTCTCTTAATCGGATGGCCTGTTAAAAATGTGTTTGGTGCAGTTATCTGCGGGGTAATGGTTGATTATGACGCGTGGCAGTGAAAGCCGCAAGGAAGCTGTGTCGCCAATGCCGCCTTATCTCTGCAGGATGGCCAGCTCATTGAGACGGTATGTTGTATACACATGGTGCACACGCCTTGGCCCTGAATGGTTGCTTAGCGCATTAAGGTTTTCAGGTAAGTCCCCCTTATCTCCCACTTATTATTCTTTATTCCATAGGTCATCGTGGTTGTATGGCAGTGAAGCATCAGTTCAAATGGCTGCTGTATTGCTGTTGATGGTGATGATGACGTTGAGTGATCATTGATATCGTGCCCCAACCATTGGCTTGTATATAAAACATAAGGATATTTGTCAAGCGGATGACATCACTTATCGCCCATTCCCATTTATGTGCAGCCCTTCCAATAACCGCACTTTTGTGGAATTTCGGGTAAAAATTAGTCTATTATTACTCATAAACTAACCTGTCGAAAGTCAAATATATGCTCCTATTTGCTTGACATTTTCTTAAATGAATTGTTCGCTCATTTTAATCCAACTTTCATTTATATTAGAGACTGCAACCTCTTATTTACCCGCAGGTTCGTTAGAAGAGATATCTATTATATACTCCTAGCCGTCATCACATATCACGCCGTTGTCTAGCTTGAAATTGAAACTGGTAAACTGAAACCCCTAGCTTAGAGAAAAAACAACCCTTGTACCCGGCCGTGTGTTTGGATTACGACACGCCGTTTACATTAAAGCAAAGCTTCGCTATTTCGATCACTGGGATCTCATCCTAAGTGAATATTTTCGTAGCGGCTCACATCCGAAACTGCACTCCAATGCCGACTGGTTTCGTTCTGATTTGGACTCTTCAAGGAAAAGAAAGCTTGAGGTGAGAGGGAAGCCCAACACACTGGATCACGGCTTTCGCCTTGATCACTGGTCCAGAGCTTCACAGCAGCGTACGACACAGCGCTTATTATTACGTTGTTGAGTGTTGTAGCAAACGCCTTGTCTCTGGATTTCGACATGCAACCTCGATTGATGTTACTGTTTGCCTTAAAGCAAACCCATGCCATTGTGATCACTGGGACCGCATCCGAAATGGAGAGTTTCGGGCTGCCTTCTACCAACACTGCACTGCACGACCGACCGGTTTCCTCCTGAATAAGACTCTCTAGGTACAAAATAGTTTGAACTAACAGGGGAGCCGAACACAGTGGTTGACGGCTTTTGTATTGGTCATTAAGCCAGAGCTCCACAGCAGCGCACGACATAGATGTTAGTAGTACATGTTTGGATGTTGTAGTACACGCCGTGTTTGTCTGGATTTCAACGCATCCTCGCGTGATGCTACGGGTTTCAAGTAGCAAAAGTCTGACAGTTCCATCGCTGGAGCCGTATCTGATTTAAATTTATAAAAGCAGACGAAAAGTTTACTTGACACGGCATGGAACAATGCTTTTCAATAAATCCACTTACCTAACCTGAAACAATAATTATAGGCTATAATTTCGCTGCGACATAAAATATTGAGTTCGGCCATACCTATATGCTGAAAATTATTAACGAATAAAAGGCCGATAACCTTAAACAAAATATTTAATTAACATAAGTAAGAATTATGATATAAAGAACTGCACATGCGTTGCACCAACTTCTAAATCAGAAACTCCTCCGCATTTTCGGAAATGCAATAGTCTACATTTAAATTCCCTTGGTCACCAAGATTTACATTCTGAGGATTATCAATCATAATCTTCACCATAATCCGGAATTCAGAACGTGTCTTCCACCTTTTGACAATTAGGCGGGTTTAGCTTAGATAGTGCATATAATATCTACCTCGGAATTTGGAATCATCCTTGTACCTAACGCGCTTGTTATCCTTTCAGCTGAAACAACGTCTGACCCCACATCCCCAAAGTTAACATAATTCTAATGTTTGCACGAAGAATTAAAAGCATGCAAATATAAATTGGGTGTTGCCTGCCCGAAAACAGTGCAATAATATGATGCGTTTCGATGTTATTACATCTCATCAGATAAAGCTAGCAGGCATCGAACGCGGGACCATTGGGATGTTAGTTGTGACCGTTACCCATAAGCCACCGGGTCACGATGGGCAATGCTTGGCTCAAAGGCATAATAAACGATGTTAAGGGTCATTTTGAAGTACACGTTATGTGGATGGATTGCGACCCGCAATCTCAACGTTGCCCGCGATTCCCATTGCAGGGAACCTTAGTCTTTCGATCACGAGGACCGTAGCTGATGCAAATAGAAATTGGGTGTTTCCCACTCGAAAACTATGCACCACTATGACGACTTTCGATGTAATCACATCTCATCAGATAGAGTTAGCAGGCATCGAACCCGGGACCATTGGGATGTTAGTTGCAACGGCTACCCCTAAGCCTTTTCACATCCAGCCGTCAGTGATTTCATCCAAGAATTCCCTACGTCTGTTACTGATTCTTATTTGTGTTAACGAAAATAATAACGCTAATTAAAATGGTATGTTTATGATATTCACTAAGGTTAACACAAGGTCTCAACTAAAAAGGCATTTTTTGTTTCAACTAGGATCTTGTCTTGATCTGGATAATTTGGAGTGATTAAAATCGGCTGGACTGTAAGCTAAACCATGTGGGCAAACCAGAGGTTCCAGCGATCTTCAGTCGAGATTAACGCCCCAGAAGGCAGTCTTTGTACAGTGCAGTCAGCTGGGAATTCTTGTAACAATTTAGCATACCACAGGTTTCCTTATGTTAAGTAAAATAATCTAAGACGACTACCTTAAACAAGAGGACGTAAAAGTTACTCATACGCATGGTGTCCCTGCGCAATTGACTCCACAATATCTAGTAGCTTAAGCATCGAACTGGGAAGAATTGCTTGATTAGGTGAGGTACTCGCGCTTACATACATAATATCCATAAAGGTTTCAAGGTTACTAAGATCACAGGTGATATAAGCAACGCTGCCAACTGAACCCACGGCCGAAAAGGGTACCGAAACGTAACTTAATGTGCAAAAGTCTCTCATCTGAAATACGTAAAATTTTGACGGACGGCTAACTTAAATCAAAGAAGTGACGCCGAACAATAAGGCCTTGTGTGCGATCCCAGCTGCATGCCGACAACAAGCCAACTCTCTCAGACTTAGTGCTCTCAAACGAGGAACAAATGATCAATGCTCTTAACATGCTGTTCCACTTGGCCTGCAGCAATCATGCGACCCAGCTTTTCCTTTACATCTGCTTCTAGGAACGTCTATGGGAAAACAATAAGGATGTCAGCTTTTTACTCATTACGGTATATTGTCTTTAGTAGTTCAAGCAACCAGATGGTCATTCTTTGCTGAATAACCTTCCGCTTTTTGCCTGAAAGGCGTTTGTCACCCGGTTCACCGTGATAGTAGCAACTGCTTCGGAAACAAATATTGCGGTTAAATTAAGGTTAACTGCTAGCATAGCCGCAACCAAAAGTGTATAGTTTTAACGGATTCGGTCTGGCGCGCACAAAGAGTTGTCTAAGTGAGTAGTCTTGGGATTCCCAAATAAATTCGTGTCAAGTTGGTCCACAAAGATGAACTCAGCAATCAGCAAGACTGCAAATAAATTCAGTACTAATCCGTAATGTTGCGCAGGCATGTAAGCAAGCTCCACCGAGTAGAGCGTGCAAATTCATTTCTGCATAAAACAGATGATCTGGCGATAACCACACAGGAGAAGACTAATGTGTATCGTCAAACCTTTATTTGTAATTTCCCGTGATTCATTACTTCAACCGCGTTTAACACAACGCATACCCATCACGGTTTATGTAGGTATTGCTAACTCTAGCGAATGTGATGATGGACTGTTGAACTTTCACGTACAGAGCTATCATGCCGTGGACAATACAAGATCGAAAGCATTAAAAACAGTTGCACTAACTCTCACTGAACAGTTATTTTGATTTTTCCAATGATGTTTTGATGAAATGCAGGTTTTCACAATGTATGAAAACTTACTCCAATTGAAAGTGTGGCAATCATGCGGAGCACTCGAATTGCCGCTTAATCACTTTCCTCCCGAATCTCTCCAATGTTACGGCAGACATTATCATAGAGACGTATATGATTTGTCTTGAAAGTAACCACATAATATTATGAGGGTAGCAAGAATTTCCCTGAAATCTCTGCTGCAATACAAAATAATTTTTAACCTCATACAGCTCGATGGAGTCTATCGATCGAACCTTATATGTCGACGTCGTATACCTGGGCTTATCTAAAGCGTTCATTCGCCTGTAAAACAACATTCTCCTTCATTAGCTTCGAACATGTGGAATTGGTTACCCTGGTCTCGAATAGATAGGCAACTTCCTCCTTCAACCTTAGTGTCATGTGAGAATTCGTACCCAATATTAGACCGCATTGAAGTCCAGTGCGAAATGCTTTGAAGATCCGTACTGGAACCAAGTTTTTCTAGTATTTATTAACGATATTTCTAATGAGATCCAGTCGGACTTTCTAAAATTTACAGACGCTCTCATGATCTGGAAAGACTTTAATACCGTGGATGACCACGAGGTACTGCATAGAGATGTCAAAATTATCTATACATAGTCATCTGATAACCAGCTCCAATTTAGTTGGTAAATTTTACAGTCTGGTGCATACACTCTGTGTACGTATGAATATCGGCTGTGAGAACAGCAGATGCAACGCGCTACACAAGAATATGACCTGAGTGTAACCCGCGCATGATGACATTTCCTGCTCAAACTATGCTGAAAAAGCATCAGGAATAGCCAGTCGGCACATCCGAATCTAACGAAATTTGTAAAATGTTCGAGCGATCTTTCTGTCATGAAAAGCAAATGCCTACATGAGGCTCCACTGGAATAGACGATCTAAGCGTAACTACTTTGGCACCAACGCGAAGTTGTTGCGCGTGAAACATCACAACGTAGGGATATTACACTTCTTTACCAACGCAGATTGCACATGCTATAGATAGAATGCGGTGGATTTCAAAGCCTACGAAGAAACATTTGCTGGCCTACTAAGTACCGGCCAACCCCAAGCACACCTGTCGTGATCCGTAGAAATTCAGCCAAAATGCTAAACTGAGAAGCCAGTAGATTATACTGCACAAGCACTACTTTGATCCTATTGTCAGCAAAAGGTTTTCTTCCTTAATGTATCCAGAAACTGGAACTGTTTTCCAACTCCGTTATGTTAGCCCCACGATCACATATTTCAAAGAAGTAAAATACATCGGTTTTTATCGGAAGACGCTTTAACGCAAGCCAAATCTTATGTTCATCAGCGCTCTACCTTACTTGTCGGGAATAGAATCAGCATACGTTTTATTGTGAATAAATCAGTCTACTACCATAAACCTGGAGATTCCTATTTACATGTTAGTTTAAAATGTATATTTTAATATTTCCTCCGCTCGTCCTGCGATACTCGTCAGCCATTCGCTTTTTACCCGTTATAACTTATTTTCATAATTCACTGACATGGGGTTATGAATTTCTTTGACTATAAATACTGCACATATACTAGGAACTCTGCTTACTTCCTAATAGTTTCAGATGCATTTTGATGTCAAGATTTTACACTACATAAATAAATTGATAAATACCTAAATAAATCTTACTATCTAAACACAGTCAGATCCAGCGCAAGCCCAGAAAACACATTACGACTGTCCTATCCGTTAAGGATCCTTCCAGAGTAGACATTCCATCTGACACTTGTGGGGACCGAACCTGCAACACAACGATTTGCTGTCTATGTTTGGGACCACTGAGTTATGGGATAGTTAACGACCACCTTCTCGTAGTAAATAAATTTGCTATGGCGCCACTTACACTCTTCTGACTTGTACTTTACTACGTACAGAGAACCGGCTAGCCCACTCACAAAACGACTAGCTCTATCATGTCTAGTGACCGAATCACTAAGTTGATTACGGTCCACCGTAGCTCTTTAGTAAATCATTATGTCTTCCAGAATGAAGCAACATAGGTTATAATGGGATCAGTGAAAATATCCCCTCAACAGCTAGGTCCACTTGGGACGCCGACTTCCTCGATATGGAAACAAAAGGTTTCAGATCATTAAATAATACACAGTTTAGTTTTAAACTGGTGTAAGTCACGTTATTCACCGATTCCTTCAGTTTACTGTGGCCGTCGCTTTAGACCGGCTAAATCCATTCTTTTGTGCTAAAAGGCAAACATTTGACAGATTGCAGTGGACGAAGACATGTAAACGAACGATCCTCATTCACATGGTACCTATGCTTTCTTGTATCTCTTAATATCAGCTAAAAATATGCATATCGATTATTCGTAATGGTATTGTAGATTTAACACCGAATGCTTACATTTACCAGCTTTCGCGTTTACATTGTGCATCTCAAATTTTTAAAAGGGAACGAATTCCTTTGAAATATATTTGTCCCTGGCCGATTTCAATCTAGACTAGATTTTATAATAGATCGACTTAGTCTACACGTAGCATAAGTATCTATTTCAATCCTCTTCTGTAAACAGAATTCACTCTGGCATGTTAAAAACATTTCTGCGATTACGTGCAATTAGTCAGTCGGTAAAGGGGAAATTGTATTCGCTTATATGTGTCAGTTGTCTGACGTGTATTGAATGCAAAAATACTTGTCAAATGTCAACCAGCCTTTCTAACTGTTTAAGCAAGTTACCTGTAGGTTGTCATCCGTTGGCTTTACTGCAAATACGAATGTGGAAAACTTGCATTAATGCATTTATTATAATAAGCGTCCAAACAGTCCGGAATCGAAATATTGGATTAGTCTGTCATACGTGCAAATGTACTATTTACTATTTCGACTACTTAGCTTCTATTTGCTTACTTAAAAATTTAACATTCGCATGTAGGTGCGTTTTCCGACTCATACATGTAATTTCAGTAGTGCTCAATATGAACTTTACGTCTGCAATGTTAACGACTTTCTGCATAGAACCACTGAAATCACATGTGGAGGTAGATGCGTGGTTCATGTATACACGTAAGATATAATGAATTACGTAAAAACAATGTACCACTCTAGTTTTTTTCCGCTGTTCAGCCATAATTAATTAAAGAAACATGCGGAAACAAACCGGCGAAGTAAAATTAATTTCCGTCTTCCTGCAAATGATTTAAATTTGTACACCGAAGCTGCCAAGTCGGTGCTCGAATGTTGCTTTTAATCAAACAATGATGTTCAGTTTGGTGCAGCAACAAGAAATACACTGGTTTTGAACCAAAGTACACTTATAATTTACTTTATAACCAAAACAATATGACCTCTGCTTATTTTTCAGTAGCCACGCATATATATGCAGTTCAGTACAGGAAAACTGCGACAGCAAGCGAGAGGGCGATATATTATGAAATTCCACCTTTTTCAGAACTCACTGCTAAACAAATATTTGATTAATGAAGGTTATTTTACAGCGTTTTTATGGAACTAAACATTTAACATGCTACTAAGGAACACAAAATCTGACGTATAATATTATTTAAAAAATCGCATTATTTAAACCGAGACAGTGACGTGACCGTGCGATAATATTTGATAAAAAAATCCTTCTTTTGTTTGCTTGTTGCTTGGTATGTATAACATTACGTACCAATTAAAAGGGCAATTCAACGCTACTTTACGTGTTCCGTCTGATAGGCACTAGGAACATGGAAATAACAATGGTAATAATGACAAAACAGTTAGCACCTCCAACCGAAGGTGTTGGTTTCCAGTCTTCGAAACTTTTTCGGGTTGTCTGCAGCAACCCAAGTCATCTTGAACCAAGGCAACCACTTCACGTGTGACAGCTGATTGTTGCAGTATATTTGTTCCGAGCCTGTATCAGTAGCTGCTCCGATATCGGAAGCAATTCCCTTAAATGTACCGACTTTGAAATGCAGTAAGTTTTGTGTTGACCATTGATACACCGTCTCTAGGTCAATCTGAACAGATGCTGGTCGGCGTTATTCTTGATTCTGAGCCAAATTTAGGGATCGTCTGCAAAAAGTAGAATGATTGAAGCGATTCCCTTTGCAATCTACTTAATATACACTAAAAGGTAACATAGATCTAGAACACAGCTTTGCGGCACGCCACAGTCAAGTTGTATGTGGTCCAAAAAATAGTTCCCAAACACTGATCAATAATCACCTTTAAAATAGAAAGTTGGCAATCAGGCTTAAAATTGGGTCATCGACTCTGTAATGCTGGAGCTTGAAAAGTAGTATCCGATGGTCCAGAGGAACGATAGCTTTCAAAAATTCTAAGTAGATCACAAGAACGCCTTCTCGAGCGTCAGCTGACTTGGTCCAAATAATGTGTGCGGTTAGTAAATACGTTGTGCATGAATGCTGTCGGCGGAAACTGTGCTGCTCAGGCGTGATGATGTTACAGATTTCTAGATAGCAAAGCAGCACATGGGTAACTGTGAATTCCATAACCTTGGAGAGTATAGGAATAAGAGATATTGCACGGGGTTTGGATGGATCAGTTCTGCTCAAACCTATATACATCGGGGTTAATATTCTAATATTTCACTTGGCGGAAAATTGATTATATTTTAAGCAGCGCTCGAAACATTGAGCTAAAGGCCCTGCTAGTTGGCTTGCTGTTGCTTTCAGTGCCTCTGGACGAATGGCGTCGACACCCAGCGAGTTATGTTTGAGCAGAGACGTCGACATCTGCAATACAGCCTCCGCGTTAAAAGGATATGTGTTTGTCCTGTCAAAGCGACGACAATGTTTGGAAGATTGCTATGTGGGAAGACCCTCTGAAACGTCGGAGCATGTTGCATCAGCAGCGCGTTTGCTTCTTCCACAGTCGTTCTTTTTGGGCCATCAGCCGTCGTGAGTAGATGAAATCCTTGCCTTACCATTCGTAGTCTATTGACCTGCTTGCACAACATTATGGTTAGCATTGAAATTTTCTGCGATATTCCGCTGATATGCGGCTTTGTCATTTCTTAGCATTTGTGTGCAGTGTTTAGGATGTCCTACCTAGTTATTCCAAGTTTCTGGTGCTGGAGCTTCTTTGGATACTTGGGCGTTTATACATACACAAGGAGCGTACCTCAAACGTTTAATCACGCTTTGTCCTATAAAAATACACAACATAATATTTTTCTGAGCATTAACCTCAAAATGACAAACGGATAGGTTAAGTAACTATATTGATTACGTTGTTGCTTA
>CALYDF020002686.1:0-20520 GCA_944474145.2 Dicrocoelium dendriticum | reverse complement strand
TGACGCAAGAAGCCCACGTTTGTCATGCGCTCAGCTCGGATTTAGGGCTGCGTAGTATACTAATCCATGAAGTTAAATGTTACTATTAATAGCTTATTTAAGTAAATCTCACTACGTGTACGAAGTAAATGACAGTTACTCATTTGGCTGTCTGGCAATAAATAAAAGCAGGCTTAATTTGTCTAGATTTTATGAATTCATGTCTGATGAACCGTCGGTAATACATAGGACCAAATGTTATGTGGTAACTGGTACGCTAGTTGAATACTAAGGAATCATTCAAAGAAAAAGTACTTTCGTTAATCAGTCAACAAGTAATGAATTCAATGATTAAATTGATTCTTAAACGTGACTCGTTTGATGCTGTCGACCACCGTGAGTCAGCTAAAGATTTCCAAATTTGCTTGTCCATTACGCGGAATGGTATCAATCAGTTGTTTTCAAGACAGTTTAAATGTCAGTTTAATCACAAATGTCAGTGTTTTGACAATAGTAGAAAATTTTGCAGGCGAGTCTGTCGGAGAAAAACAGGGAAATGAACTGTAGCGTAAAAGTACACCAAGTCAATTACTGGTAGCTCCGTGTTATTTTCACTCGCTTTGCGTACTAATGTTACGGAATGTGAAGTTTCACATTTAAATCAAGTAATAAGTAAAATTTAACTTTACAAGTAGTCCAAAAAAGTAGTCCCTGACATCAAGTTAAGTCTGCATTTGTTTGCCTTCAGGAACTTGATTTTTCTCGAGGATAGAGAAATTCAAATCGGTATTTAGGATTAGCAATTATTATGACCCAGTTCGAGGTCGGTTGACGCAGGCTGACCCATATTTAGTCTGTCCAGGTGCCACAGCTAAATATGATTATTTTTCGCTCGCTGTCAATCCGCAATATTTGTCTGCAGAAAGTAAACGAGAAAAGTTTCCGCAAAGAAACGCTTTCAGCAGGTTTGTCTCATTACGAAATATTCTGCAATTGTATCACTGATTACAGAAATATTCACTGTGGAGCATTGTGTAAGACGGTAGCTGATATAACAACAAGCGTAACATTGATGTATTTAAGTAACCCCATTATGTACCATTCTGTATGGAATTATGACGCATCGTGGGTTGTTGTCGGCAGCGTCGACGGTCTACATGCGGCAGATGGTACCAACATAGGTTAACTATCGCTGCACTCAGTTTGTTCGACGGAGCAGGATAAAGTGGAGGCTTGCATTTCCTGTTGTCCTTGCCGGTACTCAAGCTCCGACGACAATCGCTCTGAAAATACATCCACATTTCTGGTCGGATTGGAGAAAGGAGGAAATCTTAACTTCATTTATTCTGAAACCCTAAAGGTATTTGGTTTAAACGTAACTAGGCCACCCGTATTATTGGCACACTGAATTTAGAATCTGCAGACGATGTTTTAACGGGATGCATATCCCACTATTTCTTGTCTATAGCTAGGCCTATTGTAGATCACTTGGCCTTGTTATGCTTGCGTCGAATGCAGGTAATTTGGCGTTCAGCGTTTGCCCAATCGCTGCTTCCAGTATGTTACGCTAGTGATTGGATTCAAGTAAAATCCCATTTAGTAAGATGACAGTACATACTGCAAAAGTATAGAGAAAGCGAATTTTGCCACTATCGGCCCAAGTTCACTTTGCACTTGTAGGATAAATGTGTTTAAGATTAATAGCATAGATGATTTAGTGTTATACAATTTATGGTTGCTAGGTCACAATCCTTTTTCATCTGGCATATAATTTTTGCTTGCAAATCATTGAACCCAAGCCACGTTCTTATTTCGTCGACACTGGACACAACTGATATTGATCGATCAATGCAAAATGTCTGTTCAGCTGTCACTCGTATAAGCAAAGTTATTATACAAAATTGTTGTTTACAGAAATCGCCTTTCTCTGCTGTTACTATATTAACTATTGCTTCATAACCCGCTTGTATAAAAGTACACATCTACTCCGTCAATTTTATGAACACTGTGAGGCGACTTACCAGACGGTATCTCCAAGGATTCAAACTACCCCAAGCCTTAGGAATGATGGCAATAATCCTCTGCATCTACATGTTGGGCAAATGCATTTCGTCTATGCGACTGATCAAAAAATACATCGTGAATACATTTTGATGTTAAGCGTAGAGTTTAAAGCTTCCAAACTAATATATAGATAAAGCATTCAAATTGTTAATGTTAACTTGTATAGGTTAGCTGTTAAACAGGTTGCAGGTTGCACCATTTCAATCAGCATGAGATTTGCGATGGATCCGGCGCCAGCCATTTTATATGCTTCAGTGATAATGCACAAGGTGAACTCCAGGCATTTAATAGCAAAGCTATAAATGTATCCTAATACTTTACAACTTCAGAGTAGATCAATGAAACTTAGTTGTTATTAGCTTAAAAAATTAAGTGATAGTCAAGCAGATATTTAATTGTATAAATTTTAAGACCAAACATATGATAAGTTGCCGGCTGTTGCGCAAAATGTTTTTTTGAGTTGGATCATAAATAGCTGAATGAGGTGTTAATGCCACCACCACGGCAACATGAGGAAATGCAGTGTTTTACAAGAGCATCGTCAATGCCGACGTAAAACCTGCATTTTTGTAACGTACGATGAGTATTTAACAATAGTTAACATAATCCGTTAAATATTCATGTTATTTCCATTTTTCCAGTAAAGAGATATTTACATCGTAGCTATATTAGTTAACCTCTGCATTTCAGCCCTGCATATAAATCGGCGTTTTGTGTAAAATTGCTTCAGTTCTTCTCGATGAACATTATTTTATTTCTCTAGGCCGATCGAGGAACGCGACAATTTCAGTTTTGTGCAAATTAGTGATTTAAAGCATTTCTGGTGAAATACAATCTGATGTTATCCACATGACAGCTGAATATTCACATCAGAATGGATTAGACCCAGAATGCAGTAAACAAGTATTTTCACGCGAATGAATTCGCCGCGTTTCATGAATTGCCTATAGAATCATAGTAATATTTACCAAGAAGAACTGAAGGAATATGGAGTCACATGAGAGATGAACCGCAGAGATTAAGCAATATATTTTTGATACAAATAGCTGATTGACGGAAACAAGGTAAAATCAGGAAAGTTTAACGGATTCTCATGAATTTTATTAGCAAAGCATCTTTAGACAAACAAAAGCGGGTTTTACGCCAACATTGACGACGCATTCGTAAAACACTGAATTCCCCTTAGATTGTTAACCCTCAGAGTAGTATTGACAAATTACGCAACTATTTTTGATGCAACTCAAAGGAAATCATTTAATGCAGCTGTCTGCAACCTTTCAGAGATTTAATCGTAAGACACATTCTTGAATGGAAAAAATCGAAAATGATAGAGTAAATGTCGAATCGTTTGATCATAAAGCTAATAATTATGTGTGTTGTTAAATCCGTTTGGCTGTAATCCCGACTTGTCAAGTGCCTGCCTATTTACCCGGTATAAATAATCGCTCGATGTTCATAGCGTTGACATTATGAGACGCATTCGTTTCATAGTTTACTTTGACTGACCACTTGCTGAGCACATTCACACAGAGATAGTTGCAACCGGTCAAAGAACATATTAGAGACAAAGAAAGCAAGTGCCACCCGCATGATCACGGACTGGATGCGCTTATTCATTTGAAAGCGAATGCGGCGCACTCAACAACATTTATAAGGACACAGTTTCCAATTCAAAGTACCCGTCGTAACGTTGTAATTCGCATTGCTCGATCAATAATGACTAAGAACCACATAATATTGGTAGGTTTAGCAATTTCTTAATTGGTGTGTTAATTTGACATTCCATTATTAATCATATGTAGCTACTTTAGTCTAATGTATGTTACATTGCATTATCTGACCATAAAGAAGCCTAATCCCTAATCCCTGCTTCCTCCGTTTCGCCGAGGCGGTTGCGATAAGCCGGATGAAGCCGGCCCTGTGTGTTAAAAAGCAATTATTTATCAGCTTAAGACTGCCGTGGACATAGGGGCGGAACTTTCGTCATTCATTTCGCACCCCATGCTTATTCGGTCACACACATAATTATGTATATAGTTGCATACCGGTTATTGTTAATGGTAATGAGGAGACAATACGAAATACATGCATCTACCAGTTTTCGTCTTCTTACCGTGCTTTTCATAAAGAAGCCTTTAACATATAGCATCTATCCCGACCAATACAGTTTCATACCTTGGAATAAATATGAACAATTGAAAATGATTATTCGCCTATGTAAACGCTTTTTCTCAACACGTACTAGAGGATTGGATGAAAAAAGACGAAATAAGAAGGTATTGGACTTGTCAGTCCAAGCGTCTATCGAGCAACTGGTTCACTAAATAACAGCACCTTCGAATGAGAGCCGATTGCAAATAAGCAGGTAACAACATGAGGCAGTTATAGCTTATGTATTTAGTGGAACAAATTAAATACAAGGATGCTCACTCATATACCGCATCCTTTCGCTTATCTGACACCTAAATCCGATTGGGAGGCATGAGTAGAATATAGGAGTAGCACAGATAAGTCAACGAGGTGCTAAGGGCCAAGGGAATCATATAATCTCCTTTTTGCAAATTTATTTGTGTTGGGAGAAGAAAAGTGGGTTTGGGAGAGAGTTCCATGGTAGCAAAGGACAAAGTGAACATTAATTCTGTCGCCGTTGCGGACAACTGTACAATTTACTATGTTTAAAGCAGTTACCACTAAATTTGGCATTATGGCAATGTTTCAGCAAGTGCTGAAGTGCGTGCTTATCGTCACATAGCCGTCAGGAGCGTCCGCTACCTGTTACTGCTCAGGCACGTGATTCTACAGTATGTCCGTAAGAGGAATGGCACGTAGATTGGTCAAATCACGCTGCGGACCATATCTCGTCATCCCATAAAAATTGAATAATACCGAAATCACATCGGTCGACGTTCTCCCACACCTGAATCTTTTAGCTCCGTGTAATTTTCTAGAGACCACAACACTATCCTGCTTTTATACCATTACTCAACGCCTATTCAGTAAGCTGGCTAAACTGAACGGACGCCAAAATTCAAAGTCTTGCGATATCATCGAATTCACGAAGAAACGGTTCTGGACTGGAATGACAGCGCAGAAGACTTGCTGACGGATACGTCACTTATACGAATATACAGGTTTACGAAAAAAGAATGGTTAATACTTTATTACCAATGCGACAAATACTACGAAGCCGTTGAGGATTACGACCCACTGACTCTCTTTGGTCTAATGTGCAATTAGATGGCGGCGACATCTGCTTGATAAATTTGGTATAGTGCCCCACGTATCTACACCGTAATTGGACTTCCAAATTGTGAAGTTTTAAGATGCAGTTTTAAGCGGAAGCAGATTCACATCCTAATCATGGATAATTTCAACGTACAATGATTAGAAACCACTAGTACAATCTCATGATACTTCCAGACATCTCAGCAAGAGCACATAACCAGTGTTGCACTTTGAAAGCACCTCATTTTTCTGACTCGTTTCATAACAGGTGATATACCATATTTGCTTGATCTAGTGTTCACCAACGAGGGTAGCCAATACTTAACAGGCTAATAGATATAAAGAACACAGATTTCAATGCACTTTTGCATTGAAACTTGTATTGTGCAGTCAATAATGGCTTGCTAAATCACTGCACTTTTACGTTCACAAAATCTGATATGCTGGTGAAATTTCAGATTGATTTCTAGATCTTAGGTGAATACATTTTTACAAACTAGTTAACACAGCCGGATGGGGTCAGGAAGACGCTTCGTGCACCTAAATTCATTCGTTATAGTCTATTTTGGTTCATTTGTAAGGCTTGGATTAATACATCGAAGTGTGTTGGACACTGCTTTTAGGACTACAGTTGATAGCAAGTTAGTTTGAATACCAATAAAATAAAGAAAAACAAATTCAGGATTGAAGTGCAGTAAAATAACTCGTATGTACTCCAATTTTCAGTATTCTGCAGGAAATCGAATGTATTTATGTCACTGCATGCTCCAATGTGCCATGTCCGATACGCACTAAGACCACTAACGTGGGAAATTCAACGGTCCTCGGCATCACAATTTGGCCAAGTCACCTAAATAAGCAACGACATCAAATGGCACCAGTGTTATTTCCAACATTGGTGCAGCGACGACGTATAACCTATACCGCAGAGACAGAATAAACATATGCGCCCATGTAAACTAGATGAAGATAAATTTTCAGTGATTCTCTTCAGATCGGTATAATTACATAGGAAACATTTTATTGGGATTACATTTGATCGGATTATTTTGATCGAATCCATTCGCGTTCCCACCTGGTTCGTGAACCGATGGCAATCCAGGCTTAGGCGACTACGTTTTCCTTCTAGCGCAACTGGATTCAGCCTCTTCTATTTCGATGGCCAAAATATTAGCAGGCTGTGGATTAGCTTTTTGTGAACATAACGGAGGTTGAAGCAACTTAATACCGATTGCTTCGGCTGTTGCAAGCATGCAGAGGCGTAGGCCAGTCGATTGCAAAGACGGGATCCTGTGGATTATCAGGAAAGCATCGCTCACGTTCTTTTGATGACTAGTGTCCAAAAGTTGGGCCAAACTAGAGCTACTAATAGAGCGCTTGCTACCTTGACGTAACCAACGTAGATGATACTGATGCGTGTTGACAAGTGTCGCGCCGTTTTAGGGACAAAAGTGGTGCCACAGACGCACTGGAAATCATAGATAACCATTAAAGCGGTCATCCTCGGAAGCGCCTCGTTGTTCTGCGCAAGTGTGAGGGGTTCTTGGAGAGCGAGCACTTCAGTGTCGCCGCTGGGAAAGTAGATGTAACTGAAGATAGCAGTCTCCTAGATAAGCGTTCTGCGGCCGCACCTCCATTGGAAGGCAATATTTTGATTAATTCTGTCTTCTCTAATTTACAAACCGACACCGGTCTGGGTATTTCCTGAATGTTCTAATAAATGAAACTGTCGAGTACCCATTGTGGTGCAGTATATTCTGAAAGAATGCTACTTCATCATTCAAGGTGCATTCTGTGCAAATCTTATGTACCCTTGATGTTAGACAGCGAATCGAGTTTCGCTTATATGGAAGGAGAACAAAGCTGTTAAATATGGCATATTGTGCGCTCCACGTATTTTGCCCGCAGACACGACGTTGGATTGAGTCATCTGTTCTTCAGACTAGCAGCACGTCAAGAAACGGTAAACGGTCACTTGTTTCCTTCTTGCACGTTAATCGCACCGCTGAGTAGGCTCAGTTCAAGTGATCAAGGAATTTCCCTAGACGGATTCAGTTATCAGCCACGACAAAATATCAGCCACGTAACGTGGTAGTACTCAAAGTTAATTATCTCCTTTTGTAGCCTGGTGTTCTCTACTTTAGCCACAAATTGTCAATTAACAGTGGACCGGATTAAAATCCCTTGGCAACACCATCCTTCTGCCAGTTGTACTCACCGTTAAATAGGAACTGGACGTTCCAGATATACCGCGAAAGAAGGCGCTTCGGCTCCCGAACCGGGACACATATCTGTAAATGTGAATTTGCTATATGGTCAGATATATCATCCATTGTCTCCAACAGCACGTTTGTGGAAATGGACAGGACGTCGAAGAGAACTTTACTTTTTCATTAATTGTGCAATGTTTATATTTACCGCGATATGAAAGGTATTCCGAAGGCTATAGTGTGTTTCTGATGAGTAATGTTGAGTTTTTTGAAACAATTCAGCTGTATCATCATCGTCACTACCAATTAGCAGGCTTAGGCTAGTCTGGAAAAGCACCAGACTTTGGCTTTTCTACCTTTTTTTCTCTTCAGTGACGCGCCTCCCAGCGGACCCCTTGCCGAGTTCCGCCCCCATGATTTCAGTATTTTAGAAAATAGTGCCATTTCCCCTTGGGTGACGGCCACCGACCTGCCTGATTGACAGTTGAATGTTACATAGCCTGACTCATGTTCTGCAGACATGCCAGTTACGAACTATGCAGAGGGCTGTGGTTAGCCTCACGAGCTAGGAATTTTCCAGACTAGTCTAATCCTGCAGATTGGGGAAAACGATGATACAGTACTGAATTCGATTGTATTTTTCTTGTCTTACCAGCTCAAACATTCCAACAATCCACTCTGCGAGTGAATAGTAGGGGTAATTAACCACGTAATCGCACCGCTATTTTCCTTACGTGATCGTACATGTGTGAAGAGGAATCAACTAAAGCAATTGGCGTTTTCCTGATTATTTAATGGGTATTCAATTTATTCATTACTGGTTTTCAGTGGTTCCTCGTCAGGCTAATACACTACAAATGAATGACATGAACGTAAATATCAGCTAAGGATAACGGTTCAATTCCCAGATGGTCTGAGTGACCAAGATAGGCGATTGGCCACACGGCGATCAACAGTTTGCTTGTGTATGTGTGGCGTTGTCCACACTATGTGTCCGTGTTACGGGGGACCAGGGTAGATTTAGAGCCTGGACAAATTTCTTGTGTGCACGTAGGTCAAGGTCATGAATCCTGATGGCTATCGCCTCGGCCGCTGCCAGTAGACGGCATGTAACAGCTCGTGTGTGGCATCTGGTTACTCAGTAGATGGGCTTGAACGCCTCGTGCGCTCTGAATTGCTGGCTCGAGTCGATCAGGTGTGTAGACACTGCGTTTGCCACTGGTTTGTCACGCCGCTATACAGCCAAGCTGGACAGTGTTCCTTGGCTCTCCCGGACAGTCTCCTGGTGGTTCTTTCGATTTATCTTAATCGACAGGAGCAAGAGAAAGGGTATACACAGAATGAAGTACTTGACCTTGGAATTCCTTCTTTAAGTTGTTGCACCACGGTCGGCACTTAGTGGAAGCTTTGCCGTAGGCTTGTTGTATAGTACTTTTGAGCGATTGCGGCAGGAAGCCTTCTAGACGTTGATTCAACTATCCCGTCCCCCTTGAACGGTAATGATAAGTAGATCGGTTTCTTTACTACTGAATCTACTTTTGCCTTCGCTTCTAGTATTTCCATGTTTCTCCGGACGAATCTCTCAGGATTGTCATTTCTATAGTATTAGCTTCGTACAACCTTAGCTCGTCCGAAAACATGTCCTCGCTACATATCCTTCTTGGTCTGTCGGTTAGGCACCGAACATGTTCCCGTCTGGAGGCTTGAGTTCATGTCATTCATTTATGGTGTATTGGTCTGATGAAGAAACTATGAAAACGAGCTTGTTCGCGAACATTTGTTCTGATGTCTACTCCGGAGATGTTTTATCAGATATATATTACTCGCAAGTAGCAGGAGTTTAGCTGTAATATTCATAATGTATCCATCTTGATAGCTCAATTTATTAAACTTTTCGAAGCCGCCCTCAGTGAAGAAGGAGTTGAGCCGGTTCCTTAAGTTCACCACTTGGCTTGCCGAAGCCAATGTATGTGTACACTTTTGCAATGACTTCATGTAGTGCGGTGGATACCCAACCAGCTTTTAGAGGCAGTTACAGTGTGATCGGATTTACCCTAATCTTAAAACCGTTGGACGGCATGCATCAAGCGAACATAACACGGTGTAATCAAGAACTGCCCTATTCAAACACAATTTAGCTAGCGCCTTTCTGCGATTGAGGAATCTACTGCAGAAAAAAATGAGATGTTTCTGGATTACGTTCAGGCTGTTGCCAAATACCAACTGAGGCGTTTGGCAACAGAAAAATGGTTGAGTCCGCTTAATTCGCAAGTATGGTTCTCCAACAGCCTCAGAGAAATAATGTTTTGCGTATCATCTGGGTCAGACCTTAAAATTAGATACCTTATCCGCAGACTCAAGGATTGGCAGTCCGTCAACAGCCAGAACTTACACTCCGTTGGAGTCCGAAATTTCCAACTCATTTATGAGCATTTTTAAGACAATGTTGAATAAGCAGGGTATACAAGTCAAACACGGCAAACCCAATCTGTCTTGTTGAAGTCACGAGACAATTTCAGTCAGCAGAGTCCCAGGTCATAGGAAACAAAAAAACGCAAAACATAATTGGGACATACTGTTTTAATGTCGTGGAATGCAGTTGCTTTGCGAATAGCAGTAATGCGAGATCCATGGATAAAGCAAAGTATGTATTAATCAATAGGTTATAACGCGAGACCAAAATCGCTTTAAGTCAAGTGAATATGGGTAGTATATTATTTTAGAATATATGTAACTAGATCGGAATCCATGTTAAACTAGCAGCATTATTCTCAGAATTAACCCGCTTTTGGCGGTTCCATACAATGGGAACTTCACACGCAAACTCAGAAGTCAAGTCCAAAGTAATTAGCACGAATCAAGAGGTACATAAATCGATGTAAATTGCCTTGTTCCATTATCCATTGCTTATAACATTTTGTTTAACGTTACTTCGTTGATCGCACTTATATTAATTCATTTGCTGTTTATTCAAATTCGGCAACATAGAATCAGAGTGCGGAAGGTCATATTCTTACACAAATTCTGATAAAGCCAGCAAATGCTAATTTTGCGTGAAAATCAACTGCTTATATGTGGTCCTTCCGCGTAAGTCGTTTGTTTCATACAGAAGGAAAATATGTATGTCCAAGCAAACAGTGTTCAAGCCATCAATTCCCTTGTCTCTTTGCCCCAGAAAAATCTAGTGATTTTACCCTTTTAAAGTGTTCATCCTATTAGTTCACAAACGATATAGTACAGCCTAGTCCGAAAAAAGGACCAGACGCGTTTTGTTCTGTTGGGGCATTCTCTCGATCCCCAACTGGTTATCGGACACATGACAGGTATAGGCAGGTTCCAACTTACCAGCAGCTTAGGACACTGAGCCATCGGGGACGTTGGGTGACCTACATAATTTGCAAGCGAACTTGGATTATCAGTTAGCCATAACTGCAGTCACGTGTTGGACATTAACGACCACAGCAATTCCCCCGGCAACGAAACTGAACTGCGAATTTCATTGCTATTTACAAAGCGAATATCCAGTTACCGTTATAAGCAAGTTTCTTGACGTCCGTGATTTCAGTAAATGTTGGCTCTTAACCTGTTTGTCGCGTCTTATTAATAGAGAAATCAAACCGACACGGCACAACTTAGGTGACACATGTTTTGGCGTTTGTTAATGAGTATTAACCTTTACTTTTATCCCACGTGCAAAAACTAACCCATGTTATGCCATATATCTATAAAGGTTTTATTTCTTGCTGCTGCGCAATCAAACAATTTGTCTCCGAATGAGGTCCTGCACTGTGACACCGAATGCAAAAATTCTGCCGACATTGCGAATGCTGCATGCGAACAAATGCCTGGCACACTTGTTTGCGCTGATTTGTTAGACAGCTATTATGATTGTTTACACGGATGTATAGCTAAGGCGTCGAAATTGAGAAACATTGCCAAGTATGAATAAAATCAGAGGAATGTGACTGAATTCGTATAGAAGCAATTTTACTTCACGATGTTTTATGGATGTTGTAGCAAACTCTTATTTTAAAAGTGAATGTAATTGTGCACCCACGAAAGAAAAAAATAAAATCTACATGCATTGGTATAATTAGTACAATAAATGATATGATCTATTACCTTTTCTTTTAAATCCGGGTACACGGAAGCGCCAGTATGATAACTCAACAGCATCGGTAAATTGGTGTAAAACTAACCTGTTACTGCATAGTTGCGTTAGTTTCAAAACGAAATAAAGGTGACTATCGCCAGTTTGATGTTTGTAAATCAGCATCTGAAAATTAGGTTGTTGCTCATTCGTTGCGTCAAGCTAAATTCAAAAATGCTAGGCGATTTCAAACAGTCGTTAGGCTGGTTGGCCAAATATGTGTTACTACATTATCTAACAGACGACAATAAGGTGCAATATTTAATTGCACACGAGACTGCGGTTTGTGGTTATGCTATATTTCAATGTCTCCACGACAAATCCAGTCGCCACTGCCTACTTATTAAATATAACAAGTTGTTTGTGCTGCAGAAATATATTTTACAATTTGAAAGATTTCAATGGCTTCAGCTCGTTTGATTACTCTACCGTGGTCGTTAAACCCGACCAATTTTGCACCATCAGCCTTTTGATAAGGAAAAAAGTAACTGGTGAAAAGGTATGCATTTAAACTGCTAATTTTTTGTTCAAATTACCGAGGGGAGATTTTGGTACTTGGCCCTATTAGGCCACAGTTCTGCAAAATGATTGCGGTGAATTTTGCGGTTTTCAGTTCAAGAAGCGCACAACACGGATATTTGATGAAACGTTCAAAATGCATCAGTATGCAGACTTATTCTTTAGTAAAAAACGTTGCAAAGAGAAGAAACCATTGTGCTACAGTTTCGGATACGTCCATACACGAATCTAATAGTATTCGCGGCTATTGCAACTGGCGAATACATACGGTAATTATGAATTAAATTTTCCATCGGAATGCTTATCGCTAATTCACCAGCTGTCATGTGCTATCACGACATTGCATTCATTTGCAAAAATAAACGACAATTTTTTTTAAAAATTGATCTTATATGATAAGACAAAGTAAACAGAGCAGCTGGTGTACGGAGAGTTTCTATGTCTCATAATGCTGCGAGCGGCAAACCTACCATCAAAATTATGAGAGACACGATCAATCGGATAAACAGCACAACATGCCAAACCAGATGTCCGGTCCCTGTTTGCAAACCAAAGAGTAGCAAAGCATACCAAAATCAACGATTTCCTAGGAATAATAGCAGATGGATTCGCATGGGAAATGTGTAAGATTGGTTCAGAATTGTGTACTGCCAATTTCAGTGAGACCGCAGTCACACCAAACATTTACAATGCAAAGTTACACTGGTGCAGTGAGGAGAACGTGCGCTGAAACCGAGTGTATCTGCAGACATGAAATCACTATAAGGTCGTTGACAGTAAGACAATGTATGGAGACACTAACAAGCAATTTGAGAGAGTAATCACTTCCGCACGAAATATATGCCCTCATGAAACAAATGCGGTTTAAGGTAGATTCACCATGTAACACGAAATCAACAGAGCAGGATTAATATCGATAAAAATACCAGCGTATAAACGAATGTCATTCATCTCTCTATGAAGAATAATGGACCCGAGTAATAATTCGTAACGCTATTGGCACTCCAGGATTCGTCACCTTAATACTGTTCATTATTACCTGTTTCATTTCCTTCACTAGTACTTAGTTTGCCATGGAAAGTAATTGCAGAAACGAAATACGGATACATACGATGATGACTGACCAGGTGTTGGTATTATCACATATCATGAGTATAAATTAAATTTTTACCTCTGATAGTGCCGACATGCAGCGCATGCTCATGAGATTATTATCGCTTATAGGCTAGAGCTAGCAACTTTCGACAGCTCGCGTGCTGTTTGTGAGTACCTTATGTTAACCACAGATTCATAAGCAAGAACTGCCTTAACAGCAAAGCAATATTTGATTAAAATGTGTAATCAGCATCGTTTCCGTAGAATGATCGTGTTCTGTCAGGTTATGTAGCGAATCGTATTATCGCTTGCTCCTGCACACATATCGAAGGAATATAGACCCCCAGTCCTGTTATCACAGCAAATGATTGCGTTTAAGCTAAGAATAATAATCCGAAATGTCGCCTGGAAATAATTCTTCTGATCTAGGATACGGTCGCTAACCTTTTTAATAACCGTTTTTGAGTAAGTTCAGCAAGGAATAGCTTATTGTATATATCATGAATCAAGTGGTTTAAAGTGGTCATATGTTGAGTTGGCAAGCATACATTCTTAGCGATGACGAAGAGAATTAGATAAAGGGAAATCGACGCAGGTACTGGTGACAATTGTTGAAGGATATGCCGATAAATATTTCGCTCTCCTGTCAGCTCTAACAAAGCATGGGTTGCGAAAATGAACAATGCGAATTGAACAATGCCGCGATGAACCCAATTATTCGACCTGTCAGTACGATGGCTAGAATGTGTACAATGAAACCGACATATAATTGAGACATCTACGGCGCGTCTACCTAGATAAATGCTTGGTTGAATAACGTAAGTGAATAATAAAAACCTAGTGTTGGCGTATGTAAATGTACGGTTTGCAGTAATCGTTAATGTGAAGCTTGAGAAATGTAAAATATGGTCGTTCGCGTATGCACCGCTTTCTTGGGTCCATAAGATATAAAACCTGCAGAAGGGCACGATAACCGTAATCTACAATGGTATAGTTTAAGTAACGAAATCTTGGAGCTAAAAGATGTACGCGTCTTTCGCACATATCAAAAGTAAGAGAAGATACAGCTGATTTTGCGAGTGTTTTAGGGTAGGCAAAACCGAGGGGTAAATTATTTTCTTTATACTGAAGATGGCTATATTGTTTCCTCAATTTGAAACAGTAAACCTTGAGCTGCGTGTCGTGACTAATTTTCAGCAAATGATGGCATACGTGGTGGGGGTAAACAATATTTGGTATGCTATCATGAGACCGTTGCGCCACCTTTGTTAACTTCCGCTGAAATTCCAAACAACTTCACTTTTCGGTAACACGAGGCAACAGAAATAGCAGAATATGTAACGGTACTCAGTCAAGAGCTACACACAGAGGTAACACACATAATAACCAATTTTAACGGTTCGGATTTTGCACTACGAAAAAACGAGGATTAATATATTTCCACCAGCAAATGAAACACGAGTATTGACATGGTGGTGAATCGGCCACAACAACAAGCACTTTGTTGAAGAGCGTCACGCGGGCTGGTTTCGATCTACAGGATTTGATAATCCGGTGTACTTGTGAGACTGACAGTGCTAACGTGCTTTTGACCTAGTTTTCCCCGTTGTTTGAGTCGGGGTATGTGATCCATTGGCCGTGTGCAACCAAAGTGTGTTAACAATTAGGGTGCTTTCCAATTGATAGGTCCCTGGACCTAATAGCTGGGCGATTCGCAAAGGTGCATACAGAGCTGGAATGCTTTTAGTTGTAGCCATTTTTAACCGAAACGAATGCTCCAAGCACAAGTAAGTTGCTGGGTTTCCGCGTGCCAGTGAAACATGAGTGATTTGGCTACAACAGCAGTCAATTTGGATGATTTTGCTCTTTGAGGTGGTATCACTATTCAATGAATGTTGGAAACTGGGATAGTGTATTTGACGTGAAGTTGGGCGTTAGGAGAACGAATAAACGAATAAAGGCCTACAGCACATCGGTCTGCACTCTCACATATTTGAATTCATTGAACACCTGTGACTTACTAGTTACCGTTAATCTAGCGTGCCATTACATGTACGCTTAGGGCCTAATCAAATTAGCGGCCCAAACTGAAAGATCGTCATTTCTCGAGGAAATCTGGTGTACTCGACATCACGGAATCGTGGTCGCACACGAAAGTGACGGAGAAGGATATTTCACTACATGGCATGTCACACATTCGGAATGATAGACGGACAAATGTGGCGTCAAACTGTATTATCGTAGGGACTTAAAATGCGAGATCATGGAAGATTCAGATTTGCTGATTCCTGATTCGCTTTGGTGCTGCTTGTATTTATGAGGCAGAGACACCTTATAGCAGTGGTGTACCGTCCTCCTAAACTCCACATCTGAAACGGATTCCAAATTGTGAATGCCCAAAGGCGAACAATAATAAGAAGATACACTCACATATTGACCATGGGTGATTTCAATGTGCGTTATATAGAAACTCTTGCCATATGCAGAGAACTACTTAAAATCGATCTGCATGAGACTGTAACAAGTGTGTCGCTTTATAATAATGTGATTTCGCCGTGTTCAAAACAGGTAATATGTCATGTGCGATTGACGCTGTCCTAACCAACGAAGAACATGAATGATGCGTTGGTTGTAGACTACCCGTTAGATCGCAATGTTTTTTCGTCTATTAGTTATAACTTTATCTGCTTTGCAGAATACCGAGTTTAGGACCATTTTACGGCACGAACCATCCATGCTACGACAGGTTAGCCCGAATCGTTAGTGGTTAAACGTCGTCTTACCCCACCGATAACCCCCTGAATTCGCCCGGCTCGAGTTCGCAAACAATTAGTTTTGGCTCGTTACGGATGTTTTAAAGACCAAAGTATGCAAACGGTCGGAAACACACTTACGTAAGGAGCAGAACTCAAAAGTTGTTGGCAGTATGCAGCGCAAGTTCGCGCGAGTATATATTCTTCCCAACACAAGAAAGCTTGGATAACTTCGTATCTTAGCGTAAACCCCTGCACTTAACTGCTCGTAGAGTACAATGTCGCGCATTAGCAGAACATTGCACAAACCTACGTCGCCAATCATAAACTGCTGTGCAAGCACGGCAATATTCTACTGAAAGTGAGACAAGGCGTTCCTCACTTATAATGGCTGAGTGCCCCACACCAACGAGCTTCAAAAGTAGCAAGCACACTGCTGATGCAATATGTTTTAACCTTCCAGTGGGCATAATCATTAGCAGATTCTCCAGCTTTTATTTCCCTGCCAACTGACTCGCTCACGTTTCTTTACCACAGAAGCTTTATTGTAGAATCTGACCAACCTACGCACACACAAATCCCAGAATATTGATACTAAAATCGCAGAAGTACTGGGGGCAAGAGCAAGTCAAGTGGCAAAGCCACTGGCTCAGTACATCCGGCGCTGGTTAGACCAGAACCCAGCTGCTGCTATTTGAGAGCTTTAAATAATCACACTCATTCACAATAGGGGAATCAGTACCGAGGCTTCAAAATACCGTCCAGTTTCCCTTCTTCCTACACCATGCGATGTATTAGAATCCACTATAACCGATGCGCTGGTGGGCTGTTTGGATAACTCTAACATTATTTCCAGCTGCAAGTGTTTCGTCGAAATCGATCTTGCACAACAGATTTGCTGAATGCGCGGAGTACTTGGACCCAGTCAGCTGATGCTGGAGAGGATTTTGATGTGATCTGCCTGCTTTTTACTCCAAGCATTTTACCGTCCAGATCACCCGATGCTCCTTTCCAAGTTACAGCGCTACGGGATCGGTGACCCTCTTTTAAGCTGGATCACCAACTATCAACTATAGTGACAACTCACGGTCAAAGATCGAGGCTCCTTCTCTGAACCAAATAAGTTGAAGTCGCAGTGTTGCAATGCTGGTTTCTACATCCCCGATTGTTTTTGGTGTATATCAATGACCAAACACAAGCCATGGCAACTTATTTCCCGCTGTCTGCCGATGACTTGCAAAGATAGCGCAAAGCAAATTAGAATACTGACCAGTAACTGCTTCCGAGTTATATATACATTGTACATTAGTGGTCCAGACAACATTTACTGCAATTTAATGTGGGTAAATGCAAGGTGTTCTTCATAGGAGACCGAGGCATCACTGTTACAGTCTCGGAACGCATAAGCTGCAGCCATCAGCCACGTAAACTGATTTCAGACTACTATTTTAGGATGATCTGGGCTGTTTCAGGCAATCCTCGGATGCCTGCAAAACTGGTAAGCAACATTTATACATGTCACGACGGGCGTTTGGACAAATAAATCCGTCTAATTTCAGACAGTTTTGTAGTGCGTATGCTCTTCCTTAAGTCGATTGTACAATACAAGCCTGGCACTTATGGCTAAAACACGACCTTTGTGCATTAGAAAATTCAAAATATTGAGCACCAAATTAAGTTATTTTAATGTACCAATTTCCATACGGTAAGTGACTGGAAATATTGTGCGTAATCAGCGGACGTTACCGCGAGTTATGAGGTGACCCGATACTGGTGTACTTAATTATGCACCATCCAAACAATGTGTGCCACACTTGACTGCAACTCAACAGGAATACCAACTTGAGAGTTCACACACTAAAACTGGCAGGACAGTAAAACCGCCTGGAATGTCGCAGGAATTAATTTTCCATCTGTATGTTTCACCTGTGGAATGCTTTTCAAGGATCGGTCACTTCTATACCATCAATACCTTTATTTAACAGAAATTTGATGACTTACTTACTCGCGTATATCTGGTAACCCAGTACCACAATTTCATCCGACCTCTGAAATATAATTTGCATTCATTTGCGAATCATGTGTGTGGTACGTATCTACACGGATTAGAGGACTACAGCGAAACAACAAATTAGTCGTTCTTTTAAACAAAAATAAACCGTTAAATTTTTATTTCTCGATAACCCTGCAAAACCACCCAATTGGAGATACAACCCGTATAGTTTAATTGTTTGTTGTTTTACCACATTAGATAGTTCGTTAAAAACGGAGTTAGATAACGAAATAACTAAATCTCGCTAATATATGTTTACTCCATAAAGCAAGTGAAAGCAGTTGGTACAATGCAACCTTACCAAGAATCGTGACCAAAACGGTGCCATATATAATCTGATCCAGGACTGGGAAGACAGTAAAGTTTCATCATTGATACCTTTTATTCAATTATTTAATTAATTCGATAATAGTTGCAAAATTGATACATAATTGACGTGCCTTACATATGTGCAATCTCTAATAGAATTATTAGATGCCATAGCAAGCAACATTTTGTGTCGCAAAATTCTCTTCAGTCTTGTACATAGAAAAACAAGGCTGGTGAATTCAGCGCCATATTCAGTAAACCACATCTAGTCTACAGTCGATCAAAGAGTCACTGTAATTAGCTCACAGCTTTAGGGTGCAAAATATTATTTGGACCGAACAGTCCGCTTGAAACGTGGTTAGCCTAAAACAGTGAGTTTGCTCCGAAGGCAGAAGATCGCCTCGTAAATTCGGTTAGTGGATGACTCTGGAAGTTAAATAATTGGCTACTGGCGCAGTTCGATCTATTGTCAAGTATATGATTAATGACCTTAAATGACATAGCCAATTTGGTGTTGACTGTGCTACGAATATGTTTGGCTATAAGGAAGTTGGTTGATTTTCGACATTTAGTAACATGTCCGGCTGGATTGTTTTCCCTCAAGCCGTCACATAGACGCTTCCACGTTAGACCAATGTAAACGAATCAGTAGGAACAGGAGAACAAGTTGATTTACACTGACGTAGCTTGCAAGGGTTTAGTGCATTTGCGACTAATTCTTTCGCTTGGAATGCCAAAATATTAAAGGCGCGATCGAATGCGGAATTGACATTTCTGCTGCGACTTCCTTCTGGTAATATAATTTTAGAAGAATGTTTTTCATCTCAGAAAAGGATTTAAGTATTGCCTTGCTTTTACCAACTCTTTTGGTGTATAAGCCACAGTCCCTAGGAAATCATGTCTTCCGTTCAATTTATTCACAGATTAGGACATTAAAATAAGGATCAGTTTACGTGCTGATTGCCTAACATAAAAAATAACATTTCCGGCTATAAAAATTTGCAGCTTTGCGTTTGTGTTTTATGAAATTAACATAATGATCAGGCCGCAAATAATCATGCAGAAATGGATGACCGCATTGCCACTAACTTGAGTATCATGAACAATTGACGCACGTTTGTGTGTGCGCCACCATAATAAGGTAATTTGATGTTATAAAGTAAATTATTAAAGTCCCTATAACAAACGTTTAATCAGCTGTTCTCCGGGTGTGCCACTTTCTAATAACTTGTAAAGTGCTTTTGTTGAATTATTTTGCATGGAAGCGATTAAATAAGATATGAATTTTTTTGACTAATTTTAAAAATAGAAAAAAAAAAAAAAAAAATAAAATAGTAATAATAGTTAATTATTAATTTAGAAATTTTAAAAGGGGGGGGGTATTAATATTTTATAAATAGTATATATATTTTTTGTATAATAATTTTATTTTTATATAGAGATTATTAAAATTAAATTTACTGAAACTTATAATTATAAAATAAAAATAGATTTTTTCATTATTTTTCTTAAAATAAAATTTTAAAAATTTAATTTTAAATTTTTTAAGTCATTAGAAAAAAAATTAAATTATTTTAAATATTTAATATAAAAAATTATTAATATTTAATTTAAAATTTGTTCAGTCTAATTTAAATTTATTATTTTATTACCAAAATATTAAAATTGAATACATTTAATATAATAAAAAAATTTTAAAATATATTAAAATATTTTAAATTAAAATGTATATAGAATAATTTTTATGAAATTTATTAATAATTTAATTTTTTTTTTTTTTGATAATTAAAATATAAAGTTTTTCATATTTTATTTACAAATTTTGAAATTTATATATATATTAATTTAAAATATTTATAATTAAAAAAACAAATTTTTATTTATGATTACTATATATAAAAATATCAGTAATTTAGTTAAATATATATTACACTAAAAATTAAATACAAAAAAAATATATAAAAATAAATAATAAATATATAATTATATATAAAATAATATTACATATAATTATATATTTTCAATATTCTCTTTACCAAAAATAAAGCAAACCAAAATTCGATAAAAAAAACTTAAAATTAACAAAATATTACCCAAATCCAAACACAAAACAATAGTCCCATCACTCCGCCCCACCCCTACAACCACTCTTCAGCCCCGACC
>CALYDF020002685.1:0-19550 GCA_944474145.2 Dicrocoelium dendriticum | reverse complement strand
ATTTGAGTGCCCGATGATCTCATCGGCAGCAGCTGTCACCTGCTCGTGAATGTGATCCGACAGGTCGACCACTGTGGCTATGCAATCCACATTACACAGCCGTGCATCCATCGCCTTCTTCAGCTCAATACGTTTCGGCACAGTACCGAAGGACAGAATATTAACTGTACTCCGATTCATGGCGGGAATGCAATACCTTGGTTTATTAAAATATATGATTACACCCATACACAAACCCACCACCACGTCGAAGGTGCAGCTAAATTTCATGAAAATAACATAAATCAGGTGAATATATTTTAGCCGATAAACATAAATACTTATATTTTGACTGTTTGCAAGCGCAACTGCTCTTTGTTGGGAGCGCCATAGCATTTCTGATGTGATAGTATCGAATGAACAACCTTTAGCAAACAAAACAATGCAGACTCACGAAGCTGGCTGCTGTTTCCCGCTGTCAAATAATGGGTTTAGTATGAAGAAGATTGTCAGTAAACTGGATAGGTTTACGCGGGTGAGGCGATTGTACGGTGCATTGCTAGATACAGTTAACGCGAGATTTCCCAATAGTTTATTCACTTATTCCAAAATTTGATTAGCTAAAGACATCTACTAATCCTTGAGTAAATTCTCACGGCTGCTTCAAGTATGCTTGTCATGTAGTAGTCGATATGTGAATTCAATTAATAACATCTACCAATTCTTCGCTTCGATAACGTTACATGTTTCACGAAAAAGGATCACTAACACTGCTTCTTTGGCCAATAAATTCCAGCAACCTGGACAGTTGTCGTCTGCGGATTGTAGGCGATATTTTTGAGATATCGCACTGGACCTATCCAGTTTTCCGGATAATCCCACGTAACCGTCTCTGTGATGCCATGCAATGTAACACATGAATACATATTGGTCAGGTTTTCTATAGGGTCGCATCCCTTGTATATCAGGGCGATACCGTTTGTTGTGTTGTTGGGGAACTGGATAAGAGATTGGAAATGCAAAATGTGTGTCAGAGAGTTTTCACCGGCAAGATAACTTTATCTGAAAGTAGGCATATTACAAAGCGTACGGACTCATTATTGAGGAAAATATGGACGGAATTTGCGAGAAAAAGATGGATGTATGACTGCGTGTTAATGGCGCACTGAATTATTGCTTTAAAATGAGCACAAAATTAAACAATTGGCAAGTCCATTAGAATGATTAGAGTGGAAATTGCAAGCAGAAAATATAAAGCCTTTGAACGAATGCGAAAACTAGATGGCACAACAATAGTTGACCAAAAGAACGGTGGTGGACATTTCTGTATTGCATTTGTTGGTTGTTCGTTATTACAATGTTTGTTTAGCATCAATATATTATTAAAAATTCACGTACCATATCACATAGTGCACATATGTCAGTATGTCGTCAGGTTGGCTTTTGAATAAGGATCAGGCTGGACAATAATTACATGCCCTAAAAGAGAGTTTCATGTTTGGGTCAGGGGGACGGAGAAAGTTTCGTCGATGTTTTAGTCGGCTTTACTGCTGGGCTACCTTAAACCGTTAGCCTCACAAAGATGTGCTTTGGCTGGGTTCAAGAGATGGTAGCAAGTGCGCTTGTAGTATTTCAATATATGATAAACCAAGAGAGATCACCCTGTAGACGCCGATGTGTTCGTGCTTACACACCTATCCTATTCCGTCCAACGGGACAGGTAGATGTGACAAAACTTATGGCATTTCGTCTCCCAGTAATGCGCAATCACGAGGAGTGGTTGGTTGGCTCTCCTGCCGCGGTTGCCACGCATGACTAGTGTACCTCAAGTGCTTACTAATGTACACGCCAAAACCTTGCGGAATGTTTAGGGGGGCGAAAGTTCCGACCTCACTATGCGGAAGGCAGAGGCAATAATTTATTTTCTTTGCGGCCTTCCGGACTGCTTCTACAGATAGAAGATCGTACTGCAGGCTAACACCGACGTCGCTCTCATCAGAAACGCACCGTCAAATTTGTAGCCCAGCAGTTCATGGGAGTGCTCTTTGGGCGTATGGCAAAAAATGTTATTTTGTGCCGTTGAACTGGGGCATGTTCCCAAGGGATCATGGGTGAGCTCTATCCAGAGCATTTTACAGAGGTACATGTTGCTCATTTGTAACGATGGCACGCAATCACTCTAGATCACCGACGAATAGTAGAAACTTTGAAGAGTGTTCCCTTGCGAGGTTCATTGTGTATACTAAGAACAGGCCTGGTCGTTGCATTGAGTAATGAGTTACGCCCTAATGAATTTCATTTGGGTCTGATTTGGTTCTGCGAACCCCCAATTTTAGTACTCTCTGAAACTGAAAGTTGCCTATTCTACCCAGAACGAGCTGGTCGATGGCTAACGATGAAGCACGTGAAGTAGTATGAGGTGATGCGGATGGTTGTGCTTTTGCTAAGACCAAATGGACGGTCCCAACTCCTACGCCATTGTCGACGGACTCCGGCAAACATACACGGAACATTGGTCTTGTCGTATTGGGACATCCGTGCTGCTCCGGAGTGAGAACCTCTTAGTCTTTAGGCTCCCAATATGCGCCTCAACGACACAAAGCTCTATGACCCCGGAAATCAGGGTATTTAGTGTAATTAGCCTATAGTTGGGTGGTTCTGCACGTCTGCCCATCTTGTATACTGGAGTGACAATCTGGACTTTACCCAATTTTTATCTTAATCTCATGAACACACCGTTGGAAGAACATTACTGCTGGTTCAGTGAAATCATGGCAGTCATTTTCAAAGCATTGGATGTATGCAAGCTGCCCGAAGACAACTGTATTCGAGCCGCATTCGTACATCCGTGGTAGTGCTCGAAGTGTCGTTAATTCCATAAGACACTATGATCTACATAGTCTGGATGTAAGATGAGCGCAGGCATCGTAGAATGCAGCTAAATTACCCCCAAATCCGTTGGACCTTACTTGTACCGTTTGCGTAAAACCACATGTTGTGTTTGGAGCGGGAATTCCGCGCCAGACTGTATGCAGTTTATGCATTTTTCTGTAAAGTTGCTTAGAGGCAGAGGAAAATCATATCGCAATGTTCTATTGGTACTTTATTCTATTTCTGGCAAAGTTTGATGCAGTGATACTTTTATGTTGCTAGAGAGCTCAGTTTTGCGCGCTCGGAAAAGGCTCTTTGAGCCAGTCAAGCCGAAACACTTAGGGCCATGTATTCACGAGTTCTGCACTGTTGAAATGTCTTAATATTCTTCTAGTGGCAAACTATGGTTTCTGACGAGCTTAGTACCAGCCTGTCGAGTCGGGTAAGAAAATCTCCCAAAACATCATAACTGACAATACGGCTAGAAATAGTCAGCTTGTTGTACCAATGAGACCGGACTGGCTACCACAATTGATTAGGACATCAAACTCTTCGGTGACATCTTTAAAATATTATGCATAACACGAGTAGCGGCGCAATAGTGTCGCATGATCGCTGCGGCCCAAGGGAGTGCGCGTTGTTATTATGTCCATCATGAGTCTCTCGATAGTAATAACTGGGTCCAAGAATGCGTGTTTGTTTGCTGTCTTGGAAGGCGTTGGAGAAGTTGCACTAATGTACAGCGATCAAGCAGCGAGCAGCTCTTGCAGTTCCACCTTAAATTGCTCAAAGATATGAGCGGAATTTGTAGGGCTTGCAGGTTAAATTCCTTACCATAAAGAAGGCTGCTAAAGAATCGCGACAGCAGTTTCCTCAAAACGGAATCTAAAATCTGATCCATTGCTATGGTGGAAAATGGCGGGCAGCATACAAATGCGAGTAAGCTTAAATCACCCTGCTATAGCTGTCGGTGTTACCATGAGTATCCTAGGGTTTGAATCCCTGAGTCACTAATGCGGTAACCGTGTAGATCGAGAATGAAACATTTAGTGGGTCTGTTGTTTCGCACTGACATCCTATGCATTGAGATTTCAGCTTTGGTAATCAATCCCATCTAGCAGGTTTCAGCTATCATGATGAAATGCAATGAAATACAGGCATGAAGAAATCAAAGCTTGGTCAATTTGTTTAAAAATGGCTTGTGCAGTTGTGTACGACTAATTGAAAGTTACCGAGGTAAGCAGCGCACGTAAAATTTTTCTGCGATAAATGTCGATGTTGTCTAATTGCTTTGTAAAGGAATCTCTGACCTACAGCCTTGAGCTGGTTTCGCCTTGTGCACAAGACAAATACCACTCAAGCATGTGGCAACGACTTGCAGCGAATTGTCTGATTCTTGAGTAGATTGGACTTTTCTAAACTCAGACAAACAGATACGACAAGTTAGAAAAAAGCTTAACGGCAGATTTCTCATATTGAGACTGATATACAGCGTGCACTCCTCCGATCAGACAGAACACGGGTAGACATCGGTCATGGTGGTCCGTCACTGTCATTTTTGGCTCAGGGAAATGAATAGCTGACTAGTGGGTGTGAGATCGTGGGTTCGTGTCCAGTAGGATGCGGTGGACGTGCGCTCCTGACGATTCCCAAGCGGATGAAACGGTCTTGGAGCACTTTCCTGGAAGTGTGGCGGCCCTCTGGATGAGATTATCGAAGAAGAATCCTCACAAATACATAAAAATTCCTCGTAAGGCTCATAATTTCCTGTTTCTGCTTCTGACGGTTGGGGGATTGTTTTGCATTCCATTACAAAATGCGGATATCTGGTTCGGTTACAAACTTCCGCTACCCTTTCGTCCCTTTAATTAACACTCTTCCGAATTCTTCCGCCTTTGAACATATTTTTGGTAGTTGATTGTTACGTCACGTGTATAATTTTCCGAGCATCCATTCTACCATCTGATTGGGGTGGCGTATACCATTCATAGTTGTATGATAAGAACAGCCTTGCCGTTGCATTGATAATCCCCGTACAAGAGGCATGTAATTCCTGGTGAATTAACTCCGAAGGCACGTGATATACGCTAATTTTCAACTATATTTGAGTAGAGATATTATGGTAATAGGGTGTAATAGCTTTTAAATTTTATGAAAGATAAAGTTGCGAACTTTTTGAACCATGTCTACGAATATTAGGAAAAATGCCCAAAAAATCATACAATTGCTTCATACAGATAGCAAACATGAGGAGTAAGATTACTTACTAGAGAAACGACGGTATCCTCTGGGTCTGATGTTGTCCAAATGTTCAATTCATATGCTGCAAAGACGACCGGAACTAAGCAGGGAAGCGGCGGCATGCAATGCACTTTGAGAATAGCACGACAAAACTTACGTCTTGGGTGAATTGCCGGAGTAGATTTATATGTGAACGCCACGTGTACACCCCGTGCTTCGCACGAAAGTACAACTATCACGGACTAAATCTCCACGGTAAGTTGTAATGCTCAAAGCCTTCTTCTGTACGACTAAATTACCTTGTGACTGGTAAGCGATTACAGGTATGCCACTTTGAACACAACGAACCTCAATTGATATCGGTCGACCACCGTCCCCCATGGTTCAGTAGCATAAGATACGGGTTAGTTGGCGCAATCTGCTTGCAACCCACTAAATTCACCTAACTGAGAATCTTTAGTAGGGTGAAACTCTCCACTCGTAATTGTAAGGATTGGACGTTAGACTATATAGCGTGTGAGCAATTGGGACGAACATGTAAATAGTAAATCAAACTCCTAGTCGCTACAATTTTCTAGTAGTCCATGCGCGACAAAACTGCAGCATTAAGCGTCAATTCGAAGCAGCGTACCCCGGCAAATATGAAGTAACATTTACCCACGTGGTGGAAAGATTTTTGGACATTCCAAAATCTTAAGGTTGTGCCTTTGTCACGGATATGCAATTTTGGCAGAGTTTACTGACAATTTCTCACACCATCTTGCAGATTGAACTTCTACAATATCTCTGAAAAGGTCACCAAATCACGGTGCGGACGGAAGCCGAGAATTAGGTTCACCTTGAGATTTGTTCGTTACATCAGTTAATGGCATGCTGGTATGGTGTGCATTTGGAATTTCAAGTGATACAAATTGTTTCCGTGATTTGCAAAGGTAAAGCATTAACCCGAATGAAATCTGTGCACTTGTATGTTGTAGCAATATGAAATGATCAATATGTTAGGTTCTTTATAAGGGCAAAATTTCAAAGACTGTAAACATATAGTATGGGCGTGTTGAGCCGTGGCGCATAATTTCCAATGACTCACAAACGTCAAACATATTAAGTTTTATTAGGACTTACCGAACGATCCTTGGCCGACATTGTCATCTTTAATCGATAAGAAATCAGAGTGGGAGGATAAATACTAAGGAGATGAGTGCTGACGCTATCTTGAACGGTAGTGAAATTCATGGGTCATTTCGCATTATTATTTTGTTTTCAACTATTTGCGTTTCATGCGGCGGTATTTGCAAATGCGATTTCTTCAAATGAAACCGATTGATTGCATTGAATTTACCATGAAACATGCTACTTATGGAGACTGAGTGGTTAGGTAGTATCAACTCACGCTCATTAAACCGATCTTCAGGGATTGCGAGAATGGCTCGTGAATCGCCGTCTTGCATTAACTTTCTGTCCTTGCTCTTCACCTCGTGCATTGTACATACACACGTCAATTCCATTGTTCGGGGATCATAGAACCACCGGTGCAGACTGCAGTCTGTTTCTGAATCCAGTTTAAAAGCCGAACGCTAAGCGGATCAAAGCAGGAATGTTGAGTTGGCTTTGTCGCCAAAATGTCATGTGAACCAGATCCTTGGAACTGGTAACATGTAAGCGGTAGTTATAATAGGACATAAAAAGGTTAACTAATATTTTATTGTAAAAACAGTAGAAGTAAATTAAAAGTAAGCGAGTGTTGAAAACCATGTAATAAATAATACTGCAGATTATGGTGTAATGATAAACCACCAACTTGGTTTTTACAGTGTGACTCCACGCTTGATCCAATTGTTCCATTCATAAAGTCAAAATATGGCCTACCGTCCTCTGCAACCGTAATTGACACGAAGTCTAAAATGAATGATGTTTTATAACATGCTTATTATAAACAAACGAATAAACTGTTTGGCAGTTATATTTATTGGTTTATAGACAAATTTGTTTGTTTGCAAGACAATGCAACGTTGACGATAGGTTAACAAGTTCTAATAAGTCAGCTTGTATCAATTAGGACGGAATTCTGGAATTTTATAATGTAAAGTAATGAGTTTTTGAATGCGGACGGTATGGCCAAGCATATGTTGCTTTCCGTCGTTTACTCAAAATTCTGCCACCCTGCTCAAAAATTGATACAAATTCTGATTAAGTAAATTGATACTGACAATTGCGCGTAAGTAAAGCTAACATCTAAAATATGCTAATGATCGGAAACCCAGTTCATAGGAAACAATAGTACCGGTTCCGGGCAAAGCGTATCGACTGCAACATAACAAAATCACGTTAGTCAATATATCTTAATAAAAATGACATACCAGAAAGTACCCATATTTTATGCTAAGTCTAAGTTTCATTTCAAAACACCATCTAAGGCTGAATAACTGTAGTTATGAAGAATTGCTAGAGTTTTGGTCAACTTCCATTTCAAACTCACTGCTGGAGACGCCAAGCAAACCATTTAGAAGAAAAAATAGACTTGTCATTAGCATCTTCCAAGTAATTTTGTATCGAATGTATCTTGGCCGTGCGCGTAGAGTGATTGAGCCTCTGAAATTAACATTCACACGGTCTATAGATTTCCGTATGAATTTAGAAAATATGGTAACCAATCATGGAACAGACTAGACAGCTAAACACTGGATGGTATCAGTTGTGGCAGCCTACGATTCTACGTGTGTCACGTAAACTGCGTCCTTGACGTGTCATTGAAGACGACATTATTGGTTCAATTGCCTGACACGTTTTGTTTCTGATTTCGCCAAAGCCAGATGTGCTACATACAAACACAGGAACAGTTTCAAACATCGGCATTTGAATCACAGTGACATGTTTGCATGGTAACAGGGAAATGGATACAAAAAGCGCTGAGAGTCTCACTCAGCACCCATTATGCAAGCGGATAACATTTCATATGAATTCTGCTATTTTAAATATCATTACATCGTAGAACCGGTACTTCTAACCGGCATGTTTAGCACGGCAGGTATAAACAAACTATGAAACGTTTGCAAATTAGTGATATATGAATAAACGGTATATTACTGAGCACCGTTAGGTACAATTCACTTGAATATTATAATTTATACCTGCCTCTGGGATCGCACAACTCAGGTATATTTTCGAGGTATCATAATTGTTCTAAAACGGAGGTTTGACCGAATTGTCAGGCAAAATATACGAAACTTATGAGAATTCGGAATAATTACTAACTCAGTGATAGCCACGATTTCGTGTTTGGTAACAAAGCCATACGTGGAACAGCGTCCAGGGTACCTGGTTCCATGCAGGGAAATCTCCAGAAAAGTTCATTTCAGGTTCTTTGCCTCCTGTACTCCTGTTTCTTTGTAGCAAGCAAATTATCAGCACTTTAGCACGTAGACCAGTTATCATATGCACATAATACAAGCGATTAAGTAGTCCAGCCAGTTTCCTAATTCGGCTTTTACGAGCACGGCAATTTTAATCGTATGTCAGTGAGTCAGTGGCAGAACGCTCTACATTGGTCGACTTACAGGATCCGAAGTTTCCATAAGTTACCTCAGGAGGACTGCCCAGCGGTAGCCAACTATGAAATACGGAAGTATATAACAAATGAGTTATTAAAAGTAATAATAATGACAAGTGTGCTAATAGTTATCATGTGTCGCCATCATTGCATTGATCGATGCATCATCTGATCAAACTGTTCGGCAAGACAGCCGGAAACAGTTGGCTGCTCGAACCATACGTTAGTTAAGTAATGCTGAAAGCATTTTCTTAGTCAACATAAGTTGTTTAACTACAAACAGGAGCGATTTTAACATAACCAAGTGCAGAAAAGTGCTAGTTGGCGCTGAGCCTTTGTTGTTGAAATACAGGTTGTCAATATAGTAGAAGAATGTACACGAGAAAACACAAGCCGTGCCATGGTCAGTTAATTTTTGAATCACGCAGGTTGCACTGTGCAACAACAGAACATTTAATTTCTATGACAGAAATACCAATGTCTCAACCTGATTTAATACATTCCACTATTCGGAGAAATGTGTTCTGAATAATCTAGCACTTCCGGTTACATTGTCATAGCCGAACGACTATTTTCCGTAGTGTTAACGCTCTGTCTTACGATTTATATGCAAATGTACTGAACCATAACATATGCAAAATGCATCTGTGGAAAATACGTTTAAATCATCACTGCAACACGGGCCGCTAACTACCGATTGCATCTCTTCACAGGGAAATGATACCTTCCCCGGGATCGTCACTTGTTTGATCCGGCGATATCACACTGTAGAAAGCAGCGGAAGTCACTCATCACAAAAGAAGTGTACTGAACACAGTTGTGCTGCTTTATGACAGAAATGTCTTGGTGAAGGTGCCCACCGTCCTCATGCATGACGGACCCCAATTTCTCAGGGAATGGCAGCTAAATATGCAAAAAGTGCATCTTGAATGCCATTTGATCAATAAGAGCCCGATAGTCCGCAATGAGCAATTTTGTGATGTTTTGTTTGTTCTCTGCCCACGTGCCACCCAAAAAGTTCTGTACGTATTGACTTGTATGATGGCTACGCTTCTAAATCATATGAAGTCAACTGGTATTCGAAAACACTATCTGCCAATATCTGGCAAACACCAGGCTCAAAATGTACCATATGTTTGAGGTTCGCATCACTGATATACGGAAACAAATGTTTCAGGCAATGGAACGCAAAAATTTACCATTCATTGACTTTTACTAAGCTTTTCATCAAACCCAACATGATGTGTATGATGGCACACTGAAATAAAATCAGATCGTACAAGTACTGTTCGCTTTACACTTATTTTCCCTGCAGCATACTCCGTCCTGGTTGGTCACCTTTCGGGACAAAGAATGTTTGTCTTTGTTTCCGTTGGAGATTCAAATGACACTGGTTAGGCAGAAGTAGCAGTTTGTCGTGTGATGCTTCAACTCCTTCCACACCATGGGGATTGCGAAAGATATATTACCTTTGTCCTTAAGTCACTGAGTCAGATTAAGCTTAAACGACACAAAATAATAAGCGGCTCCCACTTCTTATCCTTGTCACCAAGGTTCATCCCTAAAGAGGTGTGGTAATGTAACACGCAAGCACGGAAGAACGCCAAGGGTTGAGAACGAAGTTCTAATGCACAACACTTAGCCTCTACAAAAGGTAATAAACATGAGGTAAATTGGAACAAAGGAAGTTACAGTTAACCAATGTCGTTGTGTTCTTGTTCTCCTCCGGTAATTGAGCAGAAAAGGTGCTCTGAAATGCGAACGGGTGAGAATGTCGTTATTGCAACGATTCAACTTTGAACGCGCGCCAAAACAGTTTCGATTCTTTTCTACACCAAACACCCTTTAATCAGGCAGCGTCTCCGTTGCCGCACCATAGCGGCCCTGAGCCGGCACCTCCAGTTCAACTGCTACTTCCCCAGGCGTTTCGTTTGGCCCCCACAGATTGGTCAGTTTTACTCCGGAATGACTTGAGTCGATTGGAATATACTATCATGGGTTGACTGGCAGAGTTGTTGGGATCTTTGATAACACATGTCACATCCGATATCACCCGCTGTATTATGTACGGCCCTGTCCACTCATAGTATAGTTTTACCGGAAATCCTGCCGTTGGTATCTGGTGCAAGTAAACTTGGTCGCCAGCTTTCAAGGGAGCGCCGAAAACTTTCTTGTCGTAATCGTATTTCTGTCGTCGATAGGCGTTCCCAAGATGAAGACGTGCCGCTTGAGGTGGTTGATGAAGCGAATCAAGGAGTTTGCTAACGTATTCTGTCACCGATGAATGTGGCTGTTGCGGACTGGGTAGTCGAATGTCAGACGGTAATCGGACTTCTCTTCCGGTCCACATAAAACATGGTGTTTGACCAGTAGACACGTGCATTGTGCTCCGATATGCCAGCAAACATTTTGGTAACCTAGCGTCCCACTCACTTACATTTCGATCCACAAAGGCCTTCAGTAGCGATTTCAGCGACAGATTTTTATGCTCAACTTGTCCGTTGCCTTGCGGGTGGTAAGCCGTCGTTCGCCTCTTGTTCATACCGAACACTCGACAAAGTTCCTGCACCAACAAACTCTCGTAACATGAGCCACTATCAGAGTGTAGCTGTCCCGGTGCTCCCCAGTGACACACCCAGTAATTCATCATCGCCGCTGTTACGGTGACTGTATCGGCTTGGGCGATCGGAACTGCTTCGCACCACTTAGTGAAATAGTCGACCATGACCAAGATGTACCGATGCCCACGTGATGTTGCTGGTAGGGGACCAACAAGTTCTACTCCCACAATCACGTTCGGGTAGCCTGCATTCATAGGCTGCAATGGTGCTCTCCTGGTGATGGTCGGGTTCTTGAATGTGGCGCATGTCTCACACGTCTGGCAAAAGTTAGTGACGTCTCTCCGTTGATATGGCAACCAAAACCGTTGACGTGCTGCAGCTTCACGTTTATTTATTCCAGTATGACCCAGCTGCTCGTGCAGTTCAGATAACAGTTCGGAAACTAATGACCGCGGTACTACGATTCTCCTGATATAGTTTGGGCCAAAATCAATCACTAGCAAACCTTGCTCAATGGAGAGCTTGTTCCACATCGCCCATAAGCATCGAGCCTCGTAACTTTTTCCTTCCATTTCTTTTGCGGTAGGTTTGTCGCTCCCCAATCGTCGGTTGTCGTGGATCGGTGATACTTCTGGGCCCGTTGCATGTACCTCATGCCAACGACCGTACTCTGAACTTTGAAGGTTAACTAGAGATACGTGTTGTGTACTACAAGATGGGCAGTCTCCATGAGCACGAGTAGGAAGTCTGGAGATTGCCTCGACGTTGGCATGCTGTGCACAAGGTCGGTGTCTGCACTCAAAATCGTTCTCCTGAAGCTGTTCCTGCCATCTGGCGATCTGTCCCTTTGTGGTCTCTGAAGTTCTGTAACCAACGAAGTGACTGATGATCCGTTCGTACCAGAAGCTTCCTTCCTAATAGGTAGTGTCGGTTTTGTTTTATAAAGAATACTAGAGCTAGCATTTCCTCCCTAATTGTGCAGTAGTTCCCTTCTCTTGCATTGAGACTCCTACTGCTGTAAGACATCACTCGTTCTATTCCGTCCTGCCCTTTCTGCGACAAAACAGCTCCAATCGCCTGGTCGCTCGCGTCCTTGTCTAGAATTAGCTCCTCGGCATTTGGTGACAGATTGGGTAAAACCGACACCGGAGCTGCACGGAGGGATTCTGGTAACCGATCGAAGGAATTTCGATACTCGACGGTTCATTCGAAGGTGTGACTTTTCTGTAACAAAGTATTCAAAGGCGCAGCGATCTCTGAGAACCCTTTCACGAATTGCCGGTAGTATGAAGCCAACCCTAAAAAACTGCGTAGTTCATCAACGTTGGCAGGGGTTGGCCATAATTTCACTTTCTCCGTCTTACACGGGTCAGTTCGAATCCCCGTCCCCGAAACGATGTGCCCAAGATACGTTACCACTTTCCGTAGTAAATGACGATTTGTTGGATGGAGTTTGAGGCCCACATTTACTAGACGCGTTAGCACCTCCGCCAACTTGTTTAGGTGCTCATATTTTGTTTTTCCGTGTACAATGATATTGTCCAGGTAAACGCGACACTTGTGGGGCATCAATTTATGTAACACTTTCTGCATTAGGCGTTGAAAATTCGCAGGGGCGTTAGAGAGGCCAAAAGAAATGGTCTGGAACCCATAAAAACCTGATGGTACCACAAACGCCGTTTTTTGCTCTGTCGCTTTCCTCCACTTCTACTTGCCAGTAGCCGGAAGTCAAAGCTAGCGTACTGAAATAATCTGATCCTCCCAGTGCGTCAAATAGGTCATCGATCCTGGGTAGGGGAAAAGTGTATTTTCAAGTAATCTCATTTAATCATTTATAGTTGACACCTGGGCGAAAATCACCATCCTTCTTCGTCACTAGACCAACCGGGGCTGCCCATAGTGAAGTGGAGGGCTGTATTACCTTCTTTTCTAGCATCTCATCTATGAGCTTCTGCAATTCAGTTTGCCAGTGTAATGTCTTGCGGGAATTTTAATCGAGAATGCATCACCGGTGTCGATAAGATGTTTCACGAGATGGGTTCGACCCAAGTCGGTACTTCGCCAAGCAAATGCGTCTGAGTGGTTGCGCAATACGTCTTTGAGCCGCTTTACTGTTTGCTTATCCGTGACTCCGTCGAGTGGGCAAATAAAGGCGTTAATGTATTTCTCACTGTCTAAGTTGTCCTCATAGGTTGTAGAAGCTTCCAAAGCACTACTTTCACAGGATCTTAACAGTACTGTACAGTTATCAGTGATTAGTTGGCACCTGTCCAGATCCAATCGACACTTCAAACGGCGCAACAGATGCATCCCAAAAATAACAGCAAACGGAATATTGGCCGCAACAATAAACTTCTGAGCGAAGCTCTGTTTCGCGATGTCAACTTGTGCGGTTAAGGATCCTCGAACGGACAACAATTCTCCATTGGCCGCAGTTAGTCTGCAGCGACAAGGCGCGCATACGCGATCTGTTAGCTGGTTAGTCAAGTTAGACCTGATTAGGCTCTCACATGCACCTGTGTCGATGAGACCTACTAACGGAACACCTGCAATCTTTAATTCTATTGTTAATGCTGCTTGTGTGGTCGATGCACAAACAATGGCTGGTATAAAGTGTGAATGCAATTGGTGCCACTCACTTGGGCGTAGCGAGATAATCCGAGGTTCGGTATTTGACGGCGGGGCCATGGAGGATCAGGTTGCGTTGGTCGCCGTGAGCCTGAATATCTTTGACGATAGTTAGGATGCCACGTAAACCGTTCCGTTGGCGCACGTCTGGGGCGTCCGGTTCCCCTCAACGCGAAACATCCGGAAGTCGGCGTAGCCATTGCTCTGTCGACCTGCTCCAGTTGTTCGCCAATCAGTAAGGCTGCATCCAACTCCTCGGGGGGGAGTGAAGAAGGAATTCAGGTTTAATGGATGGTGTTTGGATTCCTTCTAAAACTTGCTCTAGTATTCGTTTATCACGCTGGCTCGATGACTCGCGCTTGTATGCGATATCGGCCATCTTTCGAAGTTTGTGCACGTACATCCCAATGCTCTCTCCGGGCCACTTGTACCGGGAGTGGACTTTTCCTGCGTAGAGGTGCAGGTAAAGCAGGAGGGTCCAGTTGGCGGCGCAAGGCAGAAAACGTCTCAGACGTGACTTCTTTTTCTAGGATTTTACTATCGGCAACGACATCAAAGGCATCCCCTGACAGCAGGCCGGCGAGCTTGCCTGAATGTTGGCTGACTGGGAACTGAAGGAGGTACAGCTGGACTTGTTTCTCCCATCTGGAGTACGGCATCCCTGGAGTGTAACGCTCCGGAGGAGGGATTGCATGCATGCAGACTGATAAACCGGAGCCTGTTGACAATTTTTTCAAAGCACTGGACAAAACACTCAGTGAAACGGAAAGTATGGTCGTGCGGTCAACGACATCAGAATGGCCTTCGTCATCAGACTTATCGTTTATTTTTGGCATGATCTTCATTATACTAATGATGGTGGATTCATGATTCTTGTGACTTGGCAGGGTCGCCACTTTTGTAACAAGCAAGCACGGAAGAACGCCAAGGGCTGAGAAGGAAGTTCTAATACACAACACTTAGCCTCTACAAAAGGTAATAAACATGAGGTAAATTGTAACAAAGGAAGTTACAGTTAACCAATGTCGCTGTGTTCTTGTTCTCCTCCGGTAACTGAGCAGAAAAGGCGCTCTGAAATGCAAACGGGTGAGAGTGCCGTTATTGCAACGATTCAAATTTGAACGCGCGCCAAAACAGTTTCAATTCTTCTCTACAATAGGGAAAGTTCAGTGATGAGGGAATCAGTTTGTACTGCGATTTGTAGCAAACAGTTCACGGACGAAACAATATGGAATTCGGTCAATGAAAAAGCGGTGTCACATTTGGCCATTTTCAACATATCCACTAAGGAAACGTAGCTTGCAATTGCCTTTCAGGATCAGGTAGATAACATGGCTGATTACATTTTCCACGATTATATGGAGCTAATGTAACAATCACAGTCAAGCATGCTATGCATGGAATGCACTGCTTAGCTAAAATAATTAATGAAATTCAAAATAACTCGACGTGATGGAAATATTTGGTTTGCATATTCGTAATCAGCTCAATACGTCCTGCTAAATATATCCCATCTTATTTCCGTTATAAAAAGGATGTTGCTCAATGTTATTCTTGACATTATACTAATAGATGATTTGTTCGGTTGGCTAGCCGAATAACTTACTCATCATGCAGACTGAGTGTTTCGGATTTAACCCGTTGCAACAAATATTTCGGCGGCAGTGTTCCCGGACATGGTGGGATTTGCATAACAAGCGTTCTCCCTTTAAAAAGCTACATATGTATGTTTACCAACACTGCGACCTGGCGGTCGTGACTCACCAGAAACAAAATTCACTGCCTCGTGAATACCCAGATAATCCTATACAACTCACCGACATCAATCATTAATTCGCACATTGCGGACGCTACCAAACAGTCAAGGATGCAGCGGCACATTTTCAACATAAAATACACAGGTACACAACTACGCAAATACATAGATATACACACCCTAACACAACCATTCACTTTTGCGGGAAACGTTGTAATTTTGTACATGTTTGCTCACGCTTTGTTATCATAATATTATCATGCCTGTAAAGGCGCGTCTCGAGTTGTCCAGAATGAAAGTAATATTTATTCATTTAATCAGAAAATGCTAACCTGGAATCCAGTGAATATGTCTACTAGGTTGAGCTGAACATATGAATGTGAACATTGGCAAATCAGCACATATATAGGTATCAAACATACGTTGTTCCACCAATTGACCCCCATATGCAATCGACGACTTCGGGTACAACTGAGGTAGGTTATCGATACGTTGAACATTCGGAATGTCCTCCATTCTTAGTGGACAGATATATCATAATCACTGAGTTCAACACGCATTCTGGTTAGTAAGTTTAGATTATTCCATGTTTGTATCTGAGCTGATAAACGATGTGTTTCAGGTTAGCCCTTAATCTTGGTAATGTGACCGTGTCTTCAAAGTCACTATGTCATGTTTGGTTTTATCAGTACTTTCAGTGGGTTTTTTCAATGCATGCTTTATACCACAGACGTACAGGGGACAAATGCAAATTTAAACGAAGCCTTCGCAACAGCAAATGGTAGAGGTTCAGCTGGATGCACCTGTTCCATGTTTAGTGTTGCTGAATAGCTTAAGATACATTTTGTGAAGACATGTTATACGTTTTCACTGGGCTTCTAATCATATTTACGGATGCCCCTGTATGTAGCATCGAAATACTCAGGCACCGGTCTTATGGCATGTCTGAATCCAATTAAACACAGCCTTTGCGAAGTTAATAACTGATATACGAGAAAACCAGCTAATTAGGCTTTTTCACAATTTACTTTATTGGTTGGCTTTAGCTTATCGAAATGAAATGACTTAAACTGAAGTTGAGGACGGTGGGTCAAAGATAAAGAACCTGCTCATGCTAGCGAAGTAATTTTGCTCTCACGTGCCATCCATAATTCATTAAAAACCACACTTTTCACATCACATCCCACTTCTTTAGGGCTTGGATGGGTCAGTTTGAAACATTCCCTTTTTGAACAGTTTTCGACAAGCAACCTCAACATGGACAACAATTCCTTTTGAAATGGAACTTGGTCAATTCGATCACAGATCGCCTAACGGATGAATCAGATGATTATTGATTATCACAATGTTTTCGGGCGGGTAACACTCCACATACAATTTACGCCTGAAAAGTGGGGTGAATGGTTCCGGAAAATAAAGGAAACACGTGGCAAAATTATTTTTACTGGCCCCCAGCGTAATCAACTTTAGCTGCAACACAATTCAGACATTGGTTGTAAAACTGCTTGGAATTGTCCGCAAGCGTTTATTGTAGAATTGTGAAAGTCACCTTGGTCGGCGTTGTTGGATATCCACAAAACCAGTAAATCGGAAGTCTTATAGTGTTAATTATAGGTGGGAAAATTAAAAAATAGTCTGTCAGCGCCAAATCTGAAGCTCAAGTAGGGTGTTGAATAACTGTCATCTTGAATTCAGCTAGAAAGCGCATCACGAGGATCGCAGTGGGTGGAAATGTGTTACCACGGGCGAAATTCCACCGTCCACTCCGGTAAGGTTCTGGCCAAAGCCGCCGAATACGTTGCAATAGCTGTTTCATTGTACCCATCGTAAACTTACGTGCTGAAAATTTGACCATCAGGTAGAAATTCCTGATGGGTCAAGCTTCTTCCGTCGAAAAGTCGAACAATATTGTCTTAATCTTGGATGTTGTATGCTGACTATTATTGGGTGGCGGGGAATATGATGGCAACCCTGCCATTGATTGTTGCTTGGTCTCTGGATCGTTTCGGTAGCTACAGTTCTTATCTCTTGTGCGAGGATTTCCAAATACTTTATTAGGTGGCCGAAAGCATCGCATGTCTGACTTGCAATACTTACATCAACGCTTCAAATCCGCGTAAGGGCGGGCGTCCACTCGGAATAATCAACCAACTTGCAACCGGTGATGGTTGCATGACAGCGAAAATTCAGTACAGTGAGCCGGCGTACCGCTGATGACTTACTTTCGGATCCCGCTCATATATGTCGATGAAATCTACAGATATTTCCATCCAACTTCGCTTCCAATCGTCTGTCAGCGTGTGCGGTATAAACCAGGCAAAATTCGTTCATTTTGCTCCATTTGCGTGGACAATACGGCTTGCACAGTATTTACTGCCTTCAAATCTTTTGTTCTCATCCTCAAATATAACCGCTGATCAACCAAAAGCATCCATCGCACTCGCTCGATATTGCCTGCAACATCGCTTTTCCACCATCGACTCAAACGCGGCTGATCCTCAGCACATTCCTTTCCGTCTCTAAGGCGTTTAAATCACTAAAAACGCAGACAATCAATCGGTGTTTGAACATTGCACACTTGCACTAACATTCCATCAATCTACGTTGCAGGTTGAAGTGAAATTTCATGTTAAACAATTACTCTATTTTACGTTCGATTTTGCAATAATAAGTTTTCTCAAGCTGACTCCATTAACTTGATCCCTAAGGGCGCCACTGCTTCATTTCGGTGATTTACTAGATACGGGCTACAAATTCGGCCGTTGCCGTTCTCCTTGGAATATTGTTTTTCACTACAAGCTGTGAATATGTATCTTTTATCTGTATTATCGAGACAGTTTATCTTTCAGAACTAGTATTTAGATCAATCATGCCATACTTTTCTAACAGCTTGAAAACGTGATGTTTCTGCTCTAAATCCGTGCGTTAACGCATATGAACACAAAGTGAGGAACACGTCTAAACAAATTACAAGGAAACATTTTGAAACTAGACGAAATTATCGCGATGGTTTGCAATCTGGCCTCAGTCGTTATTCTGTTGATAAACCGTAGGTCCCACTGGCAGTTTATGTTAAAGTCGGTTAGCTCAATAGCATTTTGCAGCGCCATTAGCATGTAAATACAGGAACCAGTTTAGTACAAAAGAAATGGTTCCATGCTGATGTGAAAAGTGGGGTTATTCATCCGATGGTTATTATTCCATCAGGTCTGAGCGCTCCAGAATGTGTCAGTTCCACGGTGGTTGCGAAATAATACGCTGACCAAAGTTGGTGCAATTCACAAACCATAATATTCACGTACTCAACGACTTCCATGAGCTGCAATATAACTTAATACAAATCAAATTTCTTTGGGGGCATTCCATCGGTCAACGATGGGAACCTCCACGTCGATCCTCACATATCGTCGTAGGAGTTGAAGCCAGCTGAATAACAAATTTCTTCAGTGCTATTACTGGAAGTAAATAGCCCTAGATGTATTCTCTTTGGCTGCTTGAACCGTGAAGATACAACCATTTTGAGGAAAATTGGTATGGCAAATTACTAGGAGGGTTTGTATACTGAAGCGCAAACCACCGAAGCACGTAAACTGCTTTCCTTCAACCAGCTGCCCCAAAAACCCGAACGAGCTGAGCCCTAAGTCAACGCGACTTATGCCATACGCACCGGATGGATATCGATCAAGCGACCAGTATAAATCTACGATGAGAAAACGGCTGTTGCAAGATGATATCACTGTGCGCTTTCTGATCACATTCAAGCGAGCGAAATTTAATTTTCACGATAGGGGAAATCAATGATTTAAATGGTGTGCGAATGAAAATGGAAGAAACCTAAAGGTAATAACTGCCGCAGAAGCACAACATTGGCGAAAATTGTCACGATCCTCAAGGAAGCTTGAGGGTGACAATCAACTGTTTTTGCATACATAGTTCTGGACAGTTCTGATTAATTGTCACATCCTCT
>CALYDF020002684.1:0-52398 GCA_944474145.2 Dicrocoelium dendriticum | reverse complement strand
CAAAATAATCAATTCATGCAGGAGAGAGTAAAATTTACAATTTATTTTGTTATTGTTGGTTGGTCTGATAGCTCAAATCATTTGGAAGGTGTGAAGATAAACAAACCATTGCCTGTAAATAAATATGCTCTTCCGCCCAGAACGACGTCATAAAATTTATGAACATCGAAGATAATGGTCTCCTGGGCGTTTATTTTCACTCTGCTGCTTCACCTGACGCAACAAAGTGGGAAGAAATACTACAATGATTGCTGTGAGTCAAAAATCATTAAGGTTTCCTTAATTGGTTTTCCTTTTTCCATGTATGCTTTGATTAACGAGAATTTCTAGACTATTGATAAGCTAAACCGTCGTACACGTTGCATTTATGCTTAGAGCTTTTGACATACAAAGCGAAGCAAGAAGGTTAAATCTGATCTTCAGATAGTTGGAAAGCATCATAATTCGATTATCTCTATATGATGACAACCTGTTTAATAGGCCACGTTGGTCCAGTCATTTGATCGGTCAAATATAGGAGGTTTTAACCTTTTTGCGCATGAAATTTTAGTGATAAGAAATATTATTATTTTACCAATTTTTGGTCCATTTTTGGGTGTTAGAAAGCACTTAATTACAGAATCAGCTTTTGCGATAATTAAGTCTACAGTTCAATTACTTCCACTACAGTGGACTGCTTGCATCAGCGGTGGGAACATTCATGTTTTAGTATAGAAGTTAGCAAAGTAATCTGGGTATATTGGGTCATTGCAATTTACAAACAAATGTTTTCCTTTCGCAATGTGTATCATGGCATCTTTTATCATAGTTAAGATTTGCCAGCTTTGGCCAGCAAATACTTCATAGAAACTTAATTCTGGTGCATATTTTGAGACAGCATTTCATCTTTTTACGCTAGGTGGAGTTGAGCTCTCTCCTTCTACTGTGTGATCGTGTGTGTGGAAATTTATTTGGGCTCCGGCAATTGAAGCTTTGAAATACTGAATACTGGATACTGTACTTTGGAGCAAGTAGAAAAGAATTCTGTACAACTCCATAGGGTGATAATCAAAAAAACATTAAAAAAACAAACACGTCCGGTGGTTATCCTGAGATGGTTCAGCAACTCCTTCTGTAGCACACAAAATGCTTGTTTACACAGTGATTCACAAGTGGGTGATATCGTTGTCAAGTGGCAACCGTTCTCTGAAACGTATGTTATGGAAGTCTAAATGCAACAAAGATTTGAATTTCTGCACAGATTCGGCCTCGACGACGTGTTCTGGCTGACTGTTCCAGGCGTGCACAACCCTCCGCTCGAAACACAGGGGGTGTGGGATTTTCATCAGATCAGGTACCACGAGTTTGTACCTGTGCCCACGTGTGGTGCATGGTACTCGCAAGTGGAGTAACGACCTCAGCATGGGGAAATGACCGAGATGTAAAATACGGTAGGTCATGATAAGATCCACTCGAACACGGCGATATGACAAGGTGTAGAGCCCAAGTTTCATGCACCGGTTTTCATACGATAAGCATCTCAGGCTGGGGATCAACTTGGTGGCGATATGTTGTACTCGTTCGATCTTTTGCGCTTCGCCGCGAGTGATCGGACAGTATGCAGACGAGCCGTACTCTAGCACTGGTCTGACGATGGAAGAGAAGAGGCGAATGGCGACGTCCTCAGACCAAGTGCAGAAGCTGCGTTTCAGCGCCCAGAGCATGCGCAGTCCGTTTCGATACAGTTTTGTTGTGTTGTCGACCGGACTTCAAGTCGCAGGCGTGAGAGTACACCTAGGTCCTTTCACGGAAGGTGTGGGATGCAGTGGTTGGCCCGTCTAGGGTGTACGTTCGTCCCGTGAACAGCTTCCCGAGACTCATGAATAGGGACTTGACCGGGTTGACCGGTAGGTGGACTTCAGCAGAACCATACTGCGAGGCGGTCGAGTCGTGTTGGAAAATGTCACAGTCATCGAGAGTATCAATTTCTCGCCAATTTTGAGGTTCATCCGCAAAGAGTGCACGCGGCGACCGTAGAAGCTGGGGCAGCTCGTTGATGGGGATGAGAAACAGAGTAGGTCCCAGTACCGTACCTTGAGGTACACCCCTAGTCGAGGGATACAAATCGGTTAGATGGCCGTCCACCTGTACCCTCCACTTTCTTCCAACGAGAACCTTCATGGATCCATCGATGTAACGATTCCTCCGACAACCACACGACCTTAATCTGTCTAGAAGCAATTCATGATTGGACTTTGTCGAATGCTTTGCTGAAGTCGATGTAGATTACGTCGACGGACTTTCCCCCGGTTCAGTGCTTGCAACCATTCCTGTCTCGTCACAAGTAAGTTTGTAACACAAGAATATCCCATCCTGAATCCGTATTGTGCCGGGTCAGAACTTCTTCCGATTGCAACAGATGTATTAAACACTTTTTTACTACTTCTCGATCACTTTTGCCAATAAACGAGTGTAAGACAATCGGCCTTAGTTTGCACACCTATACTGGGGTCGCCATTTTTCGGGATCGCCTCACCACCGAGCGCTTCCATCGTTTGGCACTGACCCTCAGCTCATGATTTGTGAATAGATCCGTAACAGCAACGAGATAATGGCTAGTGATTTGATAATTAGCGGATGAAGCGCGTCAGGCCATACAGGCTGGGTACGGTCAAGGGTAGCAAGTAGCAAACGCACCTCGTCGGCTTCACTAACCAACTGTTGAGTTCTACAGGAATGTTACTCCTGAGATGGTATGGACGCAGCGTCGTTTGCAAACACGGAAGCGAAGTGACGCCAGTGCGGACGCGCGATCGGAACTGGAAGTTAGCAGGGTTAAATTGATGCCAGGTTTCTGTGTACAGACACGGGGCACACAAACCGTAACACCATAAAAATGAAGAAATACTCGGAGATGCCAGCGCTTATTGCGACGACCGGTGTGTATAGATTACTACACACTGATCCATGAGGCCCCACATCACTCAACATAATTTTTATACTATGTTATCACCAAAGGGTCGAGGGTAGAGTGAATTGCTTTGTATTACTTCCTGCAATTCGTTGTGCAAGATATTGGGGATGAGGTCCGGCACAGGTTTATATATGAATAATTATCAAGTCATCACGACGATTTTGCTTTTTCTAATTTGTACTAGACTTGAATGTGCACCTGCTTTTGTTTGCACCTTTTTCTTTTTCGGCAGCCATGATGGACGTTCGTGCATCCTGGTAGCATGATATCTCGCAGTAACATATATCCTATATTACTTAGTTCTTCGAACAAGGCGAAGCTTGAAAAACAATTATCAAAAACACTGTAACCATTATGGTCAATGTCCTTCATAGACGGAAAGCACTATCAGAAAAGGCTCCGAATTCGCTTACCACTTCTTCCAATACTCGCTCCCTTGTTCCACTTCAAATTGGTAAACACAACCAGAACAACCCACCTTCTGGTTTAGGCATCTTTAGGCAAATATTGCATTAAGAAACTTCGGCATGTAAATAGGATTATCTATTCAATAATTGGTTAATGTTCATCGGTTCCAAATGACTTAAAAGCGCCTTTTGTAGGTTATCAATACAGGACTGAACTTGTAATGCCTCATCTGTATTGTTGGGTTTTGTGACACATACTGTGAAGTGCAAAATCCTCCAATTTATTTCAAATCGATTTACTGGCGTTCAATTTCTGATAAGATTCATATACCATCTGAGGACCGAAATACTTATATTCTCTTGGATCTGATGAATGGACGTCACCATATTTGTTACTAGGAACTTTCTTAGCTCGGCCACTGTCAGGACACAAATTCTCCATCCCCACATTGTATAGCACACAAATTCGATCACCACCAAAATGATTCTAGAGGTTTCTCCTTACAACATCGTAAGAGCATAGTCAATAGGACTTCCACAGCGCACATTAAGTGCATGTTCACCGGTGAAGGATGGAAGGGATCTTTCCATATGAATTATACCTTATTGACCCTTGTACACTGTGCTTTGATTTGTTTAGAGGCAAAACGGGAACATCTCTACGGTTCATTTTTTTGAAAATCAATTTCATCCTTTCGAACTGGAGTCTGCCTTTTACAATGACAGCCATTTCATGGTATTGCAGAGGTAAAACAGTCTTCGTCATGCCCGTCATTGCTCTCAGCCAGAAGAACCGTCCGCAAAAGAATCTGCAAATCTATTCTGTTGAAGTTAAAATAAATAAGAACTAATTATAAAATATTTTAAATTAATCTCGGTACCAGCCCACTTAAGGATAGTTCAATGTGGGCACTATAAAGTTCGCGATTGTTATCTGTATCGGAATCTGTGTCCACGTAAAGGTGGGTGTTGAATTATATGACTGTACGTGCATGAAGAGCAACTCAAGTGAAACTGTATAATCGATAGATAACAACGTAAATTAACATCTCTCAAAAGAAAATTTATGATATATGTAAAAATTGGATACGATAGGTAATTTAAATAGAAGTACATGCTGCGTTGCTTCTTTTCCGCTAAAATGTTTTTCTTTTGATATAGTAACTCACGTGAATTATGCTGGACCAGGTATCGACATGTTCGCAATCCATGTATACAAAGTAGAAAGAAAGAAAATTTTGCAACAGTAGCAAATGTGACATCACACAGTCAACGTCTTTGAAAAGAAACTACATGCAGTAGTGGTCACGATAACCGCTATGCAGCTGAGGAACGCGCCAATGGCAGCCGTCCACTACAGGGATCTCTATGTGCGAAAGGGTTAATGCAATTGATTCGAATTTAACACCTTGTGCCTTGCTACTCTTTATGTCGTCACTAATGGCCTACATTAATGAGTAACTTATCTATACTATCTCAGCTCCGGATAACCGCTAATCAATTTGCCATATCGGGATGCGGAGAAGATGAGTGTGGACTATGACGGTGGTGACCTCTGCCACAATAATCGATTGGTTTCAAGCAAAGTGAGGAATATAATCAATGCTTAGCATCATGCGGGGGACGCTTTGAACTCCTTGTGTTTATGCGGCAACTGGCACACCCTTAATTTATGGCTTTGTTTTGAGGCTGTTTTTCTGTGATCGATAATGGGAACCAGAGTAAAAGCAACAACACCTGAAGCATGCTTGGAACTGCAGTGTATCCCCGCATACTGTTTTCCTTGTTCTGATAAACGTGCACCCCATGTCCCTTAACCATTCGGTTGCTCATTTCATAGAATGCTGTCTTATACAGACTAAATTTTTTCCATCCAGAAATAGGGGTCCATTCAGGTAGGGCCAAACTTTGCCGAGAAGAATTCCAAAGCAATAATGTGTAACACAGGAGTCGGCAGGATAACCAGATATATGCGACTATATCCCAAACCTAATTTCCCAATGGAACCTGGTCGCGTTTATACGTATGAACATATCTTGCGTACTCCAAATATTTCGGTGAGATAATCCTTCATTCAATGTCACCTCTGTTCATCTCTATCACCAGTGCCGCATGCGTCGGACTTTAGCGGAACCTGGTACTTTTGTTGTGCACTTAAACCTAAATTGAACAAATTCTTGTCTTTTACAGATGAGAGTGGAACCGTACTACAAACCTTTACGATGAAAAGTGCAACGTAATTGCCTGCGTGGAATTCTTTTCCCGAATTACTTTCACCAATAACAACATATCAGTGGTGGACTACGGTGGACGACACGGTGCCGTGCACAAAACTGAAGCAACAGTCCATTGACTAACACAAATGATTTGTAACTTAAATAACTTACCGTTGTAGGCGTTCGTTCCCCAAATTTTTGGCATGAAAATTGTGAATTTGTAATGGACTGACAACAAATACAAAACTTACTGTGCTAATTAAATGTGCTTTTATAATTCGAGTTTGCAATGGATATTTACACGCGCACGCGTCTGAAAACTTTTCTGTGCATAGGTAGAACCGAGGGAAATGTTATCTGGATACCACCTGCAGACAATAAGTTTGAGAAAATGTGTGATAGCGACAGCAATTATGAAGGTTTTTTCTCAAAGTTATGAATAGAACGCAGAAATTCGACACTAGTACACAAATTATGTTGGTGGATAAGTTAATCAAGGAACATACAGATAGATATGTAGGCAACCAATTCAGCGAAGAAATTTAATTTCTTTAATCCTTATAAGCTTGCCACATATATAAAACTGGTTTAGTATTGCGATATTCAAAGAAGTGTAGCCTATAGTTCTTATAGTCTAATGAACCAGTTATTCTGTAGATTCTACTCTCCAAACGATGCTGATGGTCGCGCAAGCGTTCAAACACTCACAAGCTCATTAGTAACAACCGATCATCAATCCTTAGTGGTGTCGAAACCAAATGAGTCTCAGCCCCGGATTGAGATGGAGGAAAATAGAATTCGTTGCAAAAGCTTTATCTGGAAATAGATTAGCCCGAACGCCATGGAATCCAGCCATTCTCAATGGGAGCTGTTTGGTCCTATACGTAGCATTTTAGCGTGTTTTAGACAAGTTTGAAAGCTTGCCTTGTCACAACTCGACAACAAATATTAATGAGGGTTGAATAATAAAGCTGTTAGGTTTATAGCTTTTTATTTCCACAACGCCGCCTTGTAATGTTCAGTTATCCACTTCACCATACGTCTTTTCGTGACTCTGAGGTCTCATACGTCATACGTGCAAGTAGATTGACATGAAATATGGGATACGGACTGCGCCGGGAGTCTGTCCTTAAGACGCTAGGTAATAAACGACAAGTGGGTACGCAGCAGGGATTAACTTGGCTACTTCATTTGAAAGTCTTCTCTTTAGTAACTTGATTAGCATGTGCATTAAAAGGGTATAAAATTGCTACCCTTTATTACCCAAGCTCAGTAACGAGACCACCATAGTCTTATTTAATCCAGGCGGCTTCGACGAAAATTGTGCGCTAAGTAAATATAATGGATAGCATAATTGAAAATGAGGAAGTCCTTTTGGACACAGTGACTATGAGTATCCATATAGGATCGAGTGATAAGAAGACGACGTAATTTCTCTATTTACGTTGTGCGGAAAAGGCTTCAGCATACATCGAAAACCATAGGCTCTTATGCATTGCGATAAACATGTTAATCTGGAGGTAACTCTTGACCACTTCAGCCGAGTGCGTGCAGCAGTGCAGTTTACTTACGAGAAGGAAAGCGATAATAGGCTACCATAGCTCGATGTATTGTTAACTAGGAGACCAGACGGATCCATCCAGCGTCAGGTCTACAGTAAAACAACATGGATAGGTCAGTACACGAACTTTTACAGTTTCGTTCCCATGAGATACAAACGCAACCTGGTTCACTGTCTTACGTCAAGAGCACGTCGAATCTGTACGGAAGACACCCTAGACGAGGAGTTAATATTCATACAGAATACTCTACGTGAGAACGGTTAGCCCGATAGATTTATCTTAAGGAACTTCCAAGAGAAACCCAGACCAGTGCCAGTGTTAACAGTACCAAAGAAAGAGTTATTTATTCGCTTACCATTCAAAGGGGACGCGGCTACCGAGCGTCTAACCAGAAGCCTTTCGGTCACGGTAAAGTCGAATTTCCAGCAGCCTCGTTGAAGTGCGTGTTCTCAAAGGAATCACTTATTCGTTCACAAAACAAGGACAAGATGCCGATGCTGACCACATCAATGGTAACGTATCAATTCGTTTGCACCTGCGGCGCAACGTATATTGGTCGAACGGCGCGGCAGTTATTCAAACTCATGAACGAACATTGCCCTCGTTGGCTGTGTCAAGGGGGCACCGGGACCATTAGTAGCTCCATTATGGCCCATAGTGTGGACACCGGCCATGAGGTGGATTGGAAACGCGTTTTCCGAATAGTTTACGAGGTTCCGCCGCACCGAACGTAAGGTTTTCGCCTTCGTAAGTTTGCGACAACTGAAACAATATGCATTCGATAGTTCCAACTGTCCTTATGCTCACAGAAGAAGCTGGTCCAGGTTCTCCAGCTTCCTTGGCCAGCGAATAGGGAAGACGCCCAGGGCAACTGCCTTCGGTCAGACGCGGTAGCAAACAAATAGCCCTCTAAGATCTAATTCGTTTTCTCCACTCTGACATAGGCCTTCACGTGATCAAGTCGTTTTGAACTAACTGGGTCGATTTCTCTTTCTAGCCTCCATATGCTTGTAATGGTCTGATGATGAATCATTGAAAGCAATTGCTCACAAGGTGGTCTTTTTTTCTAGAGAAAAAATTCAAAGTTGGACAAGGGTATCGTCCGTTTAATCGACAACAGTGTTAACTGCAAGGCTGTCTAACGGTTATTTGAATTGAGAATTTAGTGTACGCACACAAAGCAATATGGGGAGTGGTTCCAAGTCACTTAATAGGTAAGAAAAGAAATACCTAAAGAAATGACAATGCTTACTCGTGTGCAGCTTTCTTTGTTCGGCGGGATACGTAAATCCAGTAGTAGCGTTTAGCAACTGATGTGCTGAATTCGAAAATGCGCAGGTTAATTTGTAGTGAAGGTTGACGCCGTATATAGAGGATTAAATAGCGTAATGTGATTGTATGAGTGCATCGTCAATACCTTTTTCGAATTCCATCAATGTGGGGGAAGAAACAACGTAAATGCTTGGCTAGCGCGAAGTGAAAAGAGATGGTAGCCACAATCTCTACGGTTAAACTGTGTGGTCAGCTTTAGCTGATGACCACTCATTGCACTATATTGCTTCAGCGTCAGAAGAAGAATACAAACAAGGTTTGAATTTATTAGGCTCAAATATTTCATTAGCACATCGCCACACAGGCATCGATATTGTGCATTGTAAACCGCAAGGATTTTAAGCCTCATTTGGTAAAGGAGATGAAATAGACCTTTTGTGTTCTTGTTCGCTTTTAATTGTGGCCGTTCAAGTGCGGTGAGGTCGTGCTTGTGCCAGGGCTGCCAGGCGTGAATAGCGTGTTCCCAATGAAGTCTGATGTATGCAGTGAGCATCTGCGAGAAGATAGAAGGATGAAAACTCCCAAACCTTCTCCCCCGAAGGCCAAGATGTTAGCTGGCTTTATTGGTTGGCTACTTGGCCTTAAGTGAACAGCCCAGATCAGCTTGTACTATCACAACTAGATCACATGTAGAACAATGAACAATTACCAATGTTTCATGCCGGGTAATCATGCAGTTGCTTGACAATTCCCGGAGGATGGAAGGGGTAAAACTACAATTTTATGCCCACTATTAGTAAGCATTTAACCGTCCAAAATGTGATTAGGATGTCCGGGACATCACAGTCCCTAGATAACGCATTCGAAAAAGGTATCCATGGTGGCTGAATAAATTTGTGAAACACATACACATAACAATTCGGCCAACAGCCCCTTACATTACATTTCTTTTTCTCTCGGCCCAAATATCTGGCTGTGATGGTAAAGAATCCTGATCCAATAGCAGGAAAAAATAGCAGAACGTTTCTGATTACTCTGTGTGACCTAATTTGCAATCGCGCCTATGTTTATCTCTGAAAATATATTGATGAAATGTCATGGAAAGTTGTACCATTAATTGATCTGTTCCTTCTAGGGAACAGCTTCTCGCATCGTCGAGGAATATACAATTTATTTATTTATTAACTTTTTATAAGTATCAAAAATAGGTGAGTCGTCCGTTTAGACATTTACCTAGCAGTTATACCGCTGAATAATAGTAGTGTAAGTAAGAATTAAACGCGAACGATGAGGCAACATGGGTACATTTATGGTTGTACTGCGGAAGCAAAGTACAACGAGAATACTCCCCTCTGTACCGCCTCCTCAGGTTCATATGACCCATTACTTCGGTTTTAAGGGATAATTAAAATTTTCCGAATTAGCACTATTTAGGCAACGAAGTGCTGGGGGCCAATCGCATGAACCAGTCCTATTTTTTTACAAATATCCAAGGTGGAGGAGGAAACAAAGAAGTTTGGGAGAGAGTTCCAAGGTTGGCAAACCCGAAGAGAAAAGCAATCCCGCCGGCATTTCAGGCGGCTATGCTGTGCACACAATGTCAGATGGTTACCTCCGAAATTACTGCTATGGCTGAGTCTCAGTAAGTGACGGCATACGTCATTAGGGTCACTCACTATTTGGTTGACTAATAGGAGATCGCCGCGCAGCCTTCGGTGGTGGTCACTGGAAACTCCCAGTGACTTCAGCCTTCGCTGGTAGGACGGATTTAGTAGATGCTTGACGTTCTTTGTTGCCCTGCGTTGTGGTTTTTGTAGCAGTTCTAAATCGCGCTTCAACCATGGTTGTCAAGCTTGGATTACGTATTCAACGTGAGGGCGTACGTAAGAGTTATGCATCTTGACTAAGATCGATGGGTCGAATCTTCCGAATGCTCTGTGCAGTCAACCTGCCGAGCTCAGCGAACAAACAGGCAGCCAACAGTTAAGGTTATTTTGAATGAGCATACCAAGGTCGCGTTCTTGGGGAGTTGTTTGTAGACACGTGACCCAAGGTCATGCACATAATCTTGCTTATGGAGCAATTGAACAACGTGAGGTTTTCCCACATCGAACGGTAGTGTATTAAGAACTGACCAGTTTGAAATAATGTTGAGGTCACAACGGAGATTTTCGTAGTCGTTCAGTTCTTTGATCGCCCGCCATAACTTGACATCATCCGCAAAGAATAGGAACTCGTAAGTATTTTCCCTCGCCACATCGTTTATGAAAATCAAGAATAGAGCTAAAGTTTATGAAGGATCATTCGGTAGTCTAAGCAGTCAAACGTTTTTGCGAAGTCCAGGTAAATGACATCGAGTCCTGCTCCACCATCAACTGCTTCAGTCCAGCTATTACGTGCAATTAGTACGTTCGTAGTGCATGATCGTTTTGATCGGAAGTCATGTTACTCTGGTGCTGTCATGTTGTGATTTTCCAGATATGCATGAGTGCATCAGCGATGATAGACACTATAACTTTAGTAAGGACAGGGAGCAGCGTTATCAGACAGTAATTGGTTGCGTCAGGTTGATTACCACCCGTATTGATAGAAGTGATAACCTTTGGCTTCCATATTCTTGGCATACGGTTCTCCTCCATACACCGCTGAAAGAATATAGCTAGAGGTTCCGCCAGATCAATGGTTGCTGCCTGTAAAGTCTTCGGTCAATTGTTTTCGACACCAGGAGAGCTGTGGATACGCAGAGACAACAGTTTGTTTGACACGGTTTATGTAGTAAACGTCATATTGCCTAAAGCTGATGTGGGACAATAGAAACAGTGATAACCATTGAGTCCGTTACGCTCTGGAACGGTTGGGAGTAATGGAACCGTTAGAGATCGGCTGCTTCCGTTGCTGAACGCGTACACCTGTCGGTCGTGACCACTGCTGGAATTCCACTTTGCATCTTACGAAAGCATTAACATGTCTGTAGAAAAGTTTGTTGTTGGCCCGTAATCACTTCTTTCATTCCTGTGGATACGTCAACTTGTCCTCGCGGATCAAGCTCACCCAGAAGTTAGGTTGTGCCACGTAGGCAGTACATGTTACGAAATTCGGGGAATCTTGGTGACTTCTCCATGCTAAGTCCCTCAAGGACATGCATTTGCGTGTTTTGCTCCACAGAAATGACTTTTTTGGTGATGAAACGATTTCTCAGACGTGTGTGTTCCTAGTGTGCTAATTATCCTTACGAAAGTGTCCCAGGCGAGTTTTGGGGGGCATTCAGTTAAGAAGGTCCGAGATGCCTCCTTAAGTAGCGCGGAAAACGCATTGTAGTGAGTGACCGTATACACTTTATCATCCTCTTCCTCAAGAGATTCCGCATAGCTTACATAGTTAAATAGTAGAGTGACATGGTCATTGCCATCCAGTGGTGATCTTGTAATTACTCCGTCAACCATGGGTTCTTCATTGATGATAATAAGATCAAGTATCAACGGCTTGTTATCAGTTCGAAAGCTGTTGGGATAGGTCAGGTAGTTGTACGGAGGGTTGCTGGAAATTACCTCATGTAAACAGGCTTTAAACTGCATGCTATCGGTTGCCGCTATTGCCAGGTAATACACCTTAAAGTCACCTGCGATGCGAATATGACTATATGACTTGCTCAAAGCAACCTGAAGAACGAGGTTCAGTTTGCCGTCCCTCTCATACGTAGAGTTTGTTGGACGGTAAATCACAGCCACAAGACAATTATAGCCGGCTCCAAAGCGAAGCAGGTGCATGGATTTCTGGGTGATGAATAGCTCCACATCGGTCGGCCGCTAATGGTTTTTGCGTAGATCATTGGTTCTTGAACGGTAGCATGGAGCATTCCAGATCGAGTTGTTCTCTTGCGTGTCTCCCTGTCCTGTCACGTGTCTCGAGTGGTACTTTTTCCATCATTCTGCAGGATTGTGGATGCAAATATTTTATTGAAGTCGCATGTGCCAATGAAGTGCTGACAAGCAGTGGCTTTGAGCCTGCAACCTTCGGCCTAATCCCGGTAGATAAACTGCTGCCATGCTTCAACCAACTATATAATAGGACTTATGTCATTCCTTCGGTGCCTAACACGACATACAATATTTATGGACCGCAACCCCTCTAGTTTGGAGATGAAGAAATTCTTGTTACTGATTTAGCCATAATGTCGTCCAGAGAGAGTGCTTTGCGGATGTAGCACCACTGCTCTCGGTCGTATTTTTTCGCTTCGTGATCATGAGAGCGAAGTAGTTCAGGAACACCGTAAACAAATACGGTTTTCTGCTTGCCGTTCGTAGAAAGGCCGCCATGGTGCTCCTTTTCATTTGGTCACCCTTTCCAAGGAATAGCTGGTAGTATGCGTACACCGCTCGATGTGTTTCGAAGATGAACTGCTGAGGTCAGGACTGCCTCTGTATCCTCAGTTGAGTTCAAATTTACACGAGGAAATCGGGGTTCGCCGTAGTGCACTAAAGTTGGGTGAGGCGCTACGCGTCACAGCGCAGTGGATTCAACCCGATTACCAATCGCGCCGCAGATGGCATTCCACTGGTTGCGATCATTTTTCAACTTGCGGTTTATTGTGCCAACGCTGGACTCAGGAACGTTAGTGCACACGACTGTTAACACATTGTGGTTCTGTTTAGCGAATGTCGGCTTTGGTTTTGTGACTGATCACTTAATTGGTTTACCGGGCACTAAAGAATGTTGTGAAAACAGCGTCGCATCGTCTGTCCTTGGTCCAGAAAATGGATGTATGAGAGTGTCTTTCGGCCTTCTTATCAAGGTAACCAATGCGTATGTTACGCGACACTGGACTCCTGGTGTTGTGAGCACCTCGTTAGGTGTGACTTCTAGGGATGAGTTCATAGCAGTCCCGCTGGATGTGGCTTGCTCATCTAAAGGATTTGTAACTGTCGGGGTAGGTGGCGCAGATGCCGTTGAGCGGTTAGCAAGACTGACATTATTCTTAGACCTAGGGCCAGTGCTCTGAGGGTTTTGCCGTAGAGCAAATTCGCTGTCGTTAGATTCTAATGGCAAAGCTCTGAAGCTTGCCATCTTCTGGACAGTTTCAGGCAGCTTTTCACATGCAATCACGAGTGATATTATACAATTGGGTATTGGCATTGCTCTGCATGGTTGACTAAACCAGAGTGCGTCAGTAAAATTAATTTATTTCTTAGATCCTAGTTGACGTCACGAGGATGAAACACGTACACGGATTTTGGCTAAATTAGTGAGCCACACTGGTTACTGTAGGATAAAGGCGTGAGAATTGGCCTTTAGTGGGTGGATGATAGTGAGAGGTGCCGGCGTTGAGCGAATAAAGTTGAGTCGCAACATCGTTAGAAGTGATGCTAGGACCAACAGATAGCGTGGAAGATCCTTAATCCATCAGAGTGTCGCAGAAGTGAAAAATGTAAAAAACAACTGGGTGGCTCATCTGGAAAGAAGCACGAAGCGCGATAAAACAGCTTTGGTGGTATAAATCACGTCCTGGAGGAAAGGACTCGGTGAAAATATGCCCACTGAACAAGGAAAGTTAATCTTATTCGTATGAGTATATGATGAATGCGCTACGTAAAGAGAAAGATGTGAAACTCTGTGATAGAGGAGAGCGTGTTTACTATGCGACAAGTCAGTGGCGACAACTACCATGCAGATGTAGTCGCACGCCGCGAAGCTTGATCGCCAGTCTGTACTCGCAAGTGGATTGGTGGTATATGCGCATTGTCATATTGTGGTTGGAATGAAGAATACCAGAAGCAATCCGTAACTAAATAAATAAAGAAATGTTTTATTCCCGGAAGTGCGAGGCACGTCTGCGAAGGCATGAGCATGATAATACAAAGAGGTATGGTCATTAATTGTATAAAAATATAGCATGTTAACCAGTAACATCTTGGATTTGTGTATCTATATATGTAACTATATGTGTTAGTGTGCCCCATGCTGAGACTGATGTTGCATTCTTGATGCTACTTCACCGCAGTTGGGCTAAACCAAATTATACTTAAACTAGGTCTTTTTAAGCTGGCTAAATTTCATTCCACTTTATTTGGTTCGTTCTGCCTACCTGAATACTCTTCTATTAACTGGCTACGCTGCTTACATTATTTGGGCTTATGTTTGGTAACTTTGTTGCGTTTGTAGCATTTTTAACTAACTTGCGGACATTTTTTCCTTATCGCGTATTCATTGCTAACCAACTTAATTCATATGCTAATTTAGCAAAGTGTTATGCCACCGTATCTGTATGCATTATTGGATTTGTGTTATTTCATCTTGCCGTTCCAGGTGATTGGCTGTTGCTTGATATCCCCGGTGTGGCTGCGCTTGATGTGCATGTTGACAAGGTGTCTACCTGCCTATTACCCACTACCTCGTCCATACTGGCTCCAGGAGACAGTTGGTCGTTGCTGGAGGGGACGGGGTGCACGGTCCTTGTGGTCGTGCTAGACTCGAAGAGTGGTTCCATGCACTCAGTGTGGAGCGGACTACGGTCCAGCCACCGTCTTGTGTGTGCGCTTGATCCCCAAATACAGCGTGCTTCTGTTTGCCTGTGAAGGAGTGTGGGCCGGCTCCGTTGATGAAACGTGGCTCCTATCCACATGCCTCCCGGTCTTATTCCTTCGGGTTTACACTGGATATGGGGTGTGTGGATTGAGCTGTGAGTGGTGCAGCGCAAGCCACCCGTGGTTCCTCTGTAGGCGCAGGCGTTCTGTGGCTGGCCACAGTGACAGTTAAATCCGAAACCGGATGCCGCCAACCATATATGTTTGTGAGCATGATGAGTGAACTTGTGAAGTGTGACTGAATTCGTGAGTTTCTTTGCTGTGTTCGCCATCGTATTAAGGGATCAATGGAACGCTTCAAATTGAATTAGGTTTGTGAAGTGAGGATCCATTCAGAAGTGGAAGTGGCAGTGACTTTGTTTAGTGGCGACTCAGATCCGCCAAGTCGCAGTGTTGTTAAATGGACATTTGTGGCTTTTTATAGGTAGAACGCTCATCAGCCGAAAACCCACCATGTCCTGGAACACTTCGGCGGAACTATTCACTGCAACGGGATCAAACCGAACCACCTGGCTGGTACCACACAGAAGGCATGCTAAATAGAAACTACTACACATAACCAGGAACTGGAGACCAGTCCCTGTAAAAGGTCATAGCGCAATCGATCTCGAGGTTGCGCAAATCGCCAGTTTACAAAGGATGTACCCCGATGATTATGAAAGTGCTATTTCAATCCAGACTAATATCAACAAGGTCACTGGAGTGCTGGTAGGCGGTTTGTAGCATTCTAACTAGCGAGCTCTGGATCAAAGTAATGTCACCGATGCAAACCCACGGGGGTCGCAAGACTTCCAGACAACCTTTCGGATAACTCCAGTCAGCATACCAACAAAACTAGCTTACACATCCTCTACATAAGATAAAAAGTGGAGCAAAGTGGTAATGGCGGGATCCCGGGACCTGACCCAACTTGTAGCCAGAACGACGCGGGAGGGGGAAGCGCTTGTATTGCCACAACAATGTGCATTTGACAACTCACAAACCCGTACAGATATGGACCGTGCTTTCTTCCCACGACGCACCATGGATGAAGATTTGGGATAAGGGCCATTCTATGTGCCTTGCGAGGTTGAGCCTGACAACGATCCCTCCATCTTTTCATCTCCTATCTCCGCATCGCTCTATCCCATGTTAACCAGTCAGGAGTTGTTCAAAAGCTCGCGATTTGGTTTGCCGTGGCTGCATCACTCGGTCGCGTTTAGCCTTGTGGGCTTTGCTAGCAGCGTATTTGTCTGATTCATTGCGTTCTCGACAAATACCTCTTTTGTTGTTCTGCGCCAAGACTCGTTACCAGACTTCGCTCGTGATACGTTCACGGCTGGATACGTAAGAATCGCACTGCGTTGTTTCCTCCTAACCGTTGTGCCCGTTGGTAAATCCCAAATACTCCGTTTTTGTAGTCTGTCCAGTTCCCGAGTAGTCGATACCTTCCGCCTCCCAACAAAATGATTTTATCACCACCCCATCACCGAATGATTAGTGGCCGACTTTCCACCGGTCGGCAGAACATTACACCCAAAAGGCAGATCGCTTGACTCAATGCAAAGCATAGAGAAACTTTCCTGCATGTACACCAACGCCCAACTTCTTCTGGACAAGCTTGCCGAACTGTGACTAAAAAAAAGAATAAATCGCCAACTGTACGCCACAACGGTGCTTGGTTGCCACGCGACCACCACCACTCTCGCGACGGCTAAGTATACCACGAGGACGCCCACGACTTCGCGGATTCCAACCGGCGAACTGTGGTTGCAAACCAGGCGTGCAGACCACTCGGCTACCGGCTACGGAAAGCATTAAAACGTCTGGGAGTTCAGATTGGTTGCACCAAGAAAGTACGGACGCCGAAGTTGCGATACATGGTTTGTCCATTCTTCGAAACGGTCGCCCAGGTAGGGGCGGCCGGGTGCTTTTATACAATCGCATTAACCTGCAGTGCGCACCGGTGGAGACAATGAAAAGGTGATCATAGACGCACTCTGGTGCAGTCTGTGATTGAGACGTAACGTTTGCATTTGCTAGTTGCGTATTATCACTGATGTGCACGCCAGAGATGGACTCCTATCTACTTTTGGCCTTTGAGAGAACGCTGCTACGACGATGCGGCTATTTTATCTTTTCAAGCGGCTTTAGTGCTCACGATCTAGCAGTTTCGACATCCCTAGCCAGAAATTCAAAGCCGATCTGCAAGAGGATAGTGCAAGCATTCAGCTCTTCAGCCGATTTAGCGAAGGAAATAAATCAACTAGGCTTAATTTAGTGCCAACGAATGAAGAGCTCATGATCGGAAACCGAAGCTGGTGAGCGTTCTGTGGCGGGACGAATACACAACAATACTTTACGACATTGTGTGTTTTGCGTAATATCCACAAAAACAGATTGACTGGTTTCGAAGCATCACACAATAGGACATACTAACAGAACTTCTTGGCAGTGCAATATTACAATTTTCGGATAACTGTTCCGTTGATTCTGACTTGATAGGGCTTGCTGACCAAGAATGCGCCAATGTCCTACGGCTCCAAGATGCTCCGATACTCCGACACGCCGCCAGCATGTTTCACATACCTGTCCCATTCCTTCAGACGTCAGTATTTACACACCGTTTTAGTTCAGCGACCGTTTTGCGGAAGCAGATACCGTTACGCAGCCATAGATCCCCTGGTGTTGAGAACATTCCCACAAAAGCACTTCATGTGGCAGCTGGGAGGATAGCTCAGCCATTAGCTTGATTTTTCCAAAGATGTCTGGATGAACAGCAGGCCTACAACATGTGGAAGCAGGGCATCATCACCCCAATGTTCATAGGTGGTAGGTCTTCAGAGCCCGTCAAATATCGCCCAGTGAATCTACTCCCGGTGCTATCAATGGTGATGGAGTCAATTATAGCTGAGGCTCTAATGGGCTAGTTTGCAAGGTGTAAGCTTATAAGACTGGAACAACACGGATTCAGTCAGCATCGGTCATGTACTACCAACTTACTGAATACGCGTGGCAGTTGGACCGAAATAACCGACAGTGGGACCGGCACTGATGTCAACTATCTCGACTTTTCTAAAGCCTTCGACCGCTTAAATCACCGAATCCTACTTCAAAAGCTGCATACGTACGGAATTGGGAACCCGGTCATTGGATGGATTGGAAATTTCTCGCTTCAGCTGAGGCTTCAGGTTCGGGTTAGAGGTTCAGTTTCTGATCCTATGGACGTGGACTGCGGTGTCTCACAGGAATCGGTGTTAGCGCCACTTTTATTCCTGGTCTTCATCAATGACCTGGCACGTGTCATCGAGTCGAAGTTCCTTCTTTTTGCCGATGACATCAAGATATGACGAGCTATCGGTTGTCAGGACGATCACGATGTGCTGCAGAGAGACTTATACCGTGCCTTTGAATGGTCAAAGACAAATCTACTTCCGTTTAACGCGGACAAGTTTAAGGCCGTACATGTACGGCAGAAGCCCACTTACACATATAAGCTTGGAGTTCACATGCTGAAACCGCCTCACAGGAGCAAGACCTTAAGATGGTGATGCAACACGACCACGGCTGTTCGGCGCAGTCTTTGAAGGCGTCCAAAAGCGCTAACCAACTCGCTCCGTTACGGAGGGCGTTCGGGCTGTTCGACCCGTCCGTCTTCCCCCCAAATGCTCAATGCGTATGTAAGGCCCCATGTGGAGTACGCGATTCAGGCCTGGCAACCGTGGTTAAAACGCGAGCTAGTTGCATTGGATACCACACAGCGAAGGGCAACCAAGAATGTTAAGGGAATGCTCCACCTGTCGTATCATCTGCGACTGAAAACTTTGAGTGTACAGCGGAAGATATCGCCGTCTACGGAGCGACTTCATGCTGACGTTCCAGATCTTAAACATACCGGATCACGCATTCCACCACCTCCTGAAATTAAGCTGTAACACAAAATTGAGGGGGTCACCAGCTAAAACTGGCTACACACTATAGTCGGGTGGAATGCCGCCGGAACTATTTTTATCTTTGAATTCTTTGCCCCTGAAACGTTCTTCCGAGTTATGTTATTTCTGCGCCTACGCTACCTGTTTTTAGAAAGCCACCAGACGATGCATTACAACAACTGGATTACCTGCTTTGATTTCTGTTCACTTGTTGACAACAAGACGCACACAAATATTGTGCTCTACAACCCTCACGAAATCGGTGTAAACGGATATATATACTTGTGTAAACGGATACACATGCCTGTGACCGAATATAACTTGACTTACAATGAATTTATACTTACGAATACCGCGGTGATTCCACTGGTGTAAACCTAAATTTGCTGGCAATTTTTTCTATCTCTTGAATTTTCACTATGATCATCCTGCGGGACCTGTTAAGCCTCAGTTTTGTTACCCTGATAATACCATTGTTCCATTGTACTCTACGTTAACGACCTCTTCCAAGTCTTCCGCCGTGATACGCCATACCTATCCGCGGAAGACATCAAAGTCGTATATTCTCGTTCGACTTTGATGATATGAGAGATAGCATATCTACTATCCAAAGAGACTTTAGGGATCTAGAAAGTTGGTGTGCATTGTGGAAGCTCGAATTTACACAAGGAACAAGCAGCATGCTCTCTTATAGATGCTCAGTGCCACCTAATACCTTCACTCTCAGTGGTGCCCCTCTCAATTTCATCCACTCAGTTCGTGAGCTAGGTGTCCACTGCTCCTGCTCCTTTAAAGTCGCGGAAAACTAAGCCATAGTGCAGCTAAAGCTGGATCAACAATTGGCTATAACTTCAAAGCCATGTTTCCCTTGGAATCTAGACTCACATTGTATACAACCTGCGCGGTGGTTATTCTTGAGCATCGTTCTATAGTAGTTACTAATTCACGCAATTGCAACAGGCTAGCACTGGAGAACATACAGAGTTAGTTCACCAAACCTCTACTAGACTCAACCATGCTGTACTACCGTGGTCGGTGCAAACAACTGGGATTAGATCCACTGTGGCTAAAAAGGTTAAAGACGAAGCTTCCGTTCCTAATCAAGATTACAAAAAATTCGGACATGAACCTGACGCGACACTTTAGAACGGCAAGGGATCTCCGAGATGATCTGCGCAACATGACCTATTCATTCACCTTGCTGGTTGCTCGTTGCGGAATACGCCATACTTTCTTCCTTTATAGATACGCGGACACATAGAACAAGTTACCTCGGCAAATGCGATCATCTGCGACCACTACACAATGTCACAATGGCATAAAAACCTACCTCGACATAACCACAGTTTCGGAACTAGTAAGCCTTAAACTGTGGGAAGACGAGCTATGGGAGACTGGACCAAATAATATTTAGTCACACATAAAAACGCGTCCTGCGAACACGCTCACATTCCTCTTTTCTGGACCAGCCTATCTCAAGTCTCCGCAAACCCTCACGCGAAGGATCAGAGGACCGGAAGACCATGAGCGGCTCCAGCACGATCTTAACTTACTGTCGAACTGGTCAGTTCAAAACGCACTACCGTTCAACACAGACGAATGTCGCATTGTACAGTTACGTCATAGACATAACTACACCTATATACTTGGGACAAACAGATTGCAGAATAGCTCCCAGGAACGTGATCTTGGTGTGATCGTACAGAGCGACCTCAATTGTTCAAAACAGACTGAGGTAGCGGCGAAAAGATGCAACCAGCACGTCGGCATGCTGAGAAGGACATTCAGGAGATTTGACCCATCAATCTTCCCAATGATGCACAATTCCTACGTGCGCCCGCATGTTGAGTCCGCTATCCAAGCTTGGCAACCTTGGTTGAAACGCGACCTAGAAGCGATAGAGGCACCACAACGAAGAGCAACTAAGAATATAAAAGGCCTGCGCTATCACTCTTACCACCGAAGGCTGAAGTTGCTGGGAATTTTCAGCGGACGCTATCGAAGGCTGCGCGGCGATCTCATATTAGCGTATCAGATACTAAGTGACCCAACCACGTATGCCGCCATTTGCTGAAACTTAGCCACAACACGCAGCTCAGAGGTAACTGCTTAAATTTGAAGGAACAATATAGTCGTCTAGGGTGTCGACGTAATTACTTTTCCCTTCGGGTTTGCCAACCCTGGAACTCACTCCCAGACTCAGTTGTATCCTCTCCTACCTTGGATGTTTTCAAAAAATGACTAGATGTTGCTCTTAGCTCCCAACATTTTGTTACCTAAGCTGCTCTATTGTGGATTACGTCAAGCATGTTCTCAACAGGATTTATATATCGAATGGACCTAAGTGAGCGACCATATTTCATTTCCTCACTCCTTACCTCAACTATCACTGCGCCCCAGTGTCTTTCTGAATGTTTACGCGCGATATTTATTTTTCATTTTACACTGATGTTAATTATCAAAGTATTCATCTCGGCAAACGTTCGATAGATGACCCAGACATATTTTACTTGCATCATATTCACCGCAACCATCCTACTGGACGTGTGAAGCACTTGCTTTTATCCCGTGATAAATCCTTGTTCATTGTTCATTATTACTTCTTGCTAGCAACCAGTCAACCGAGTATTGAGCGCCTCCGAAGCGCCTCGTCCATTAAATCCTTGCTCTTATATCCACCTCACTGCTCCGACTTCTCTCCTCTCTCCTCAACTGCATTTTCGACCTTACCACACTTGCGCCTATCAGAATCTGACACCTCCCAATCCTACCCATTTAACGCTACCCAGCTTGAAGAAATCGAGCCGATTTCGTCTCTGATGATATAAATCTTTCCTGGGCTAACCGACCTATGACTCTAGCGATACCTATTCTTTACCTCCACCGGCCTCCTTCCCCATCGTATCTTCGAAGCACAACTGCTTCTATCAGCCTAAGCAACCAGAGTCTGCTTCCTTTGGTCCTTCCTTTCCATACATAAACCAGACTGCTGTTATTCTAATCGCTTAAGGACTTCCGTCTCTCCAACCACCCACTTCACTTCCTGCTGCTTCCAGACTACTGACCTCTGATCTTATCCGACGCAAAGCATTCACCCCATTCATACTCTAGTTTCCACTTACTCGCTCTGATGTCATCCGTCACAGTTCAGCGACTTTACGTCATTAACTTACCTGCGCCTGCCTGACTCTGATCTTCCTATCCCAACTATTTAGCCTACATATCCACGTTCCTTACCTGCGCTCCAACTGTTGAGATTCGAACGCCTCCGCAGCATCTCCTACACCACGCTTTGGCCTTTCGTTCGCATGCCCGCCATGCTTTCATCCCTCTCATTTTAGCGGCCTATTCGAACCCACCTCATCTGTGTCTACCGGCCTCTGACTTTTTCCAACCCTACCTATTTGGGCTAATTATCTTAATGACAACGCGCCACTTTCGTCTCCTCTGATGTATCAGTCTAGTAAGCTCGCCATTTAGTGACCTCAGCGATGTTTCCTTCACCTAATTTGTTACAATTTTCTATCGTACCATCTAAATAAAACCGCTTTTATTGTTCTTAACCAACCCGTGTCTGCGCCCTTCTAACCTTTCCCCTCTTACTGAAATGCGACTGCGCATCTAATCGCTGCAAGATTTCCGTTTCACCTACCTGCTGTTTTTACCCCATACTTCCCGACGGCCTTTCGCCGTCAACCCACTTGCGTCGGCCTGCGTCTATCTTCTTCCAATCCCACCGGTTTAGAACTAGCTATCTTTAAGACAACGCGCCGAAGTAACCCCAGCCGACGTATTCGCTTTGAGTGATGATCACCACTGACTCCAGCAATATGGCTTTTTAGTCTCCATCAGCCTCATCTCTCCTTCGAACCCTTTAATCCCAACTGAATTATTTATTCTCCACCAATCTACGTCTACTTTTCTGACCTCGTTTCCGCCGCAAGGCTTCCGTCTCTCAGACCTCATATTTAATCTCCTGCTGATTCTGGACCGCTTAGCGCTAATCTCCCCCGAAGGAACCCATCTACCCGCCCATGCTCTTATCGCCACTACTTGCTCTGCACACCCCTCTCATCCCAAAGGCACTTCGGCCGCAACACCCATTCGTCTGCTTGCCTCTGACAGCTTTCCATGCCACTTAGTTAGTGCCAGTTATCCTTTCTTCTTGCATGCTTTCAGACTGCTGTTCTAAGATTGCCCTTGATGCACCTGGTCCAGCATTTTTCTGTTCTTAGTTTCACCCACCTGTTCTATCCCATTCCTCTAATCTCAATGGTCTTCCGACGTTCTTTTGCTACGTTTGCTACCTCAGACATCTTCGCTAAATCACTCATTATGGGCTGTTTGTCCTTACAATTCTTTCCTTCGTCCATACTCCTATTGTTTGATGGCTCCCGAGATGCCACTCGTTTGCGCGTAGTTCTATACATATACTCTGCTCTGATCAGATGCTTTATATTCTTTTGTCCTTATATGCTTATCATTATCTACTCCCGGATTCTGAATCTTACTGTTTGTTGCTTTCTAACTCCATCTGTTTCACGCTGCCAAAGCTCGAGACGCCACCAAGCCTCTGGCTCATTTTCATTTCATCATATCAATCTTCCATATGGATTTGTGATGTCGTAGTACGCACAAAAACATCCGGCTTTCCATTTTCCATTCTCCGCACCACAAGCTTCATGCTACTTCGGCCTTAACTTCTTATAGCTGGCTGTTAGGAAAGTAATTTCGTCTTTTCCTAACATAAGATTTGATTGCATTTTTTTCACAACTAACTTCACACTTAAAACTCATTTTTGATATTTTGACTACGGATATAGTGACGCCTGCTTGTGCAAAAGTTCGATTTATTCTATGAAGTAGTTTCTGGTTGCTACCCTTTCAAATATGGGAAATGAAAAGCAACATTTTCAACATGTTTTACTGTTTTACTATCGAAAAGGTAAAAATGCTATACAAGGAAGCAAATTTAGAAGGTGTGTATGGAGAAGACGTATTGTCAGAACGACATTCCCAAAACCGGTTTCCAAAATTTCGATCCGGCATTAAATGAGTAACTGATTGCATTGATTACTTAATTGATGAACAGCATCAATTATTTAAATAATTTCCATTATTTAATGCAACCCGGTGAACAGCAGAGCGTTACATCGCTGAAACCTTAAATTTGTCTAACTCGACCGTACATGATCATTTGAAACGCCTAGGTTCATCTGAAACTCGACATATGGCATTCTTATGTTCTTACGGAAACAAATTTGTCCAGTCGTATTGACGTCTGTCATACTTCTCAAACGTCAAAAAGTGATCCATTTCTGAAACGCATCATCACTGGGGAGGAGAAATGGGTTGTGTACAACAATGGTAAACGCAAGAGATCATGGAGTAAAAAAGATGAGCCGGCGCAAACCAATTTGAATGCCGATATTCATCAAAAAGGTGCTGCTATCTAATTGCTAGGATTTCAAAGGAATCGTTATTTTGAGCTTCTACTGGGCAACACAACGATCCATTCTGAAGTGTAGTGTCATCAGCTGGAAAAATTGAATAATTCATTTAAACAGGAAAGACCGAAATCGATCAATAGAAAAGGTATAGTGCTCCACCAAGATAATGCGAGACCACATACCAATTTGGTAACTCGCCAAAATCTTTTACAGTTTGGACGGGGTACACCGACACACCCATCATATTCTCCAGATGTAGCACCTTCTGATTATTGTATGTTACCGTCACTACAAACTTTTTTAGATGGTAAAATCTTTGCCTCAAATGAGGAGGTCCAAATCATCTGCATCAGTTTTTTGCCAGTAAAGAAAAACAGTTTTATGAGCGTGGAATCATGCTACTGCCAGAAAGATGGCAACAGAATGGAAAAATATAATTTATAAAAATGTTCATACACTATAAGAAAGTTGTATTGCCTTTCTATCCAAAATCAAACGAAATTAGATTTCGATCAACCAGATAACATGCCAGACTGACTTTTTAAACCACACAACGGCTGCCATTGACAACGGAAACAGTGTCGTAATCCTGTTCCTGGATATGCAAAAAGCCTTTGACAGAGTGCCTCACAGAAGGTTACTGGAAAAACTGAAGGCTATAGGCATTAGAGAACCGATGTTCTCTTGGCTGTCTTCATATCTAATTGGTAGACAGCAGGTTGTGCGCATAGGCGATCATTTCTCTACACCGAAAGCAATCACTAGTGGAGTGATTCAAGGGAGTGTTCTTGGTCCACTTCTTTTTCTAATTTATATTAACGATATATTCCAGAGAATAAGAAATGGTGTTGCATTTATCTTTGCTGATGACATTAAAGTTGTCTACTCACAACCACGTGCAAATACTCAGGAAGCCGTACGTCTCATTCAGGATGACCTATCCGCCCTTGACTCCTGGTGCCAACTGTGGCAGATGTCATTTGCCGTGGACAAGTGTAATATTTTGTCGTACAAATGCCAAGTACCGCCAGACAGTTTATTGCTACAAGGTGCCTATATCTCGCAATGCAGGACAATTCGCGACTTGGGCGTGCGATATTCAGTTACGTTTAACTTTTCTGAACACTGTGACTTCCAAGTTTCGAAAGCCATGAAGACCATTGGTTATATCTGCCATCATTTTTACCTCACGGAATCTCGCATATCCCTTTACAAAACATATGTATTGCCGTGTATGGAATACTGTTCAATGATACAGTCTAATCTACGGAAGTCTGACCAGCACGCTCTTGAGAGGGTCCAGAGACGTTTCACGAAAAAGCTATGTGGATATTCCTCAAAGTTGACATACAAGGAGCGATGCGATAAACTTGGATTTGACCCAGTTTGGCTTCGGATAATGAAGCTGAACCTATGTTTTCTTTACAGAATCGTAAATTGTCAAATTCGCAGTCCTGAAAGCGGTGTTCACATATCTGTAAACAACAGATACCCAATACGTAACAAAGAGGTAAAGGTCATGATTCCAAAATTTTCTACGAGAATCAGAGAACGTTTCTTTCTAACCCAATACTCAAAGATTTGGAACAAACTTCCAAGTGATATCAGAACATGCTATACGCTTTGCAATTTTAAGCTTGCTATTAGTAAGCATTTAACCGTCCAAAACGTGATTAAGATGTTCGGGACATCACAGTCCCTAGATAACGCATTCGAAAACGGTATCCATGGTGCCTGAATAAATTTCTGAAGCACATACACATATCATTTCGGACAACAGCCCCTTTCATTACATTTTTTTCTCTCGGCCCAAATATCTATCATGTGATTGTAAAGAATCCTGATTCAGTGGCAGGCAAAAATAGCAGAACGATTCTGATTACTCTGTGTAACATAATTTGCAATTGCATCCATGTTTATCTCTGAAAATGTATTGATGAAATGTCATGGAAAAGTTGTACCATTATTTGATCTGTTCCTTGTAGAGAACAGCTTCTCGCATAGTCGAGGAATATACAATTTATTTATTTATTTATTTATTTATAAATACTTAATTCTGGACTCTGAATGTTGCTGACTGTTGCTTCCCAGCGCCATCTGTTTCATAACCAGTATGTCTGCTTAGACTCGTCGAGCAATCTGGCCTATGGCTCACCTTTGTTCCATCCCAGTGGGCTTCCATTAGAATTGTGATGCCCTCACAGCCATGCTCACAGGCATCCAACCTACTACCGTTCACACTCATGACCACCTGGCTGCTTGCGCTGTTGCTTTGTTTCTTGGTAGTCAGCATCTACCAAATTTAACGTTGTTCTGTTTTTCTCTTTCTTCCAGCTGACTGGATCTATTACCACTCCTAAGCCTACTGACACCGCCCAGCCCATGGATATTCTCCACCCCATCCTAACAGGCTGCCATTAGAAATGTTTTAAGGAGGCGGAAGGCAGTGATTGCCCCGAGAAGAGAAAGACCAGTAAAACAGGGACTGACGGAATGGGGAACAGGCGCAATGAGGGGGAGCAGATGGAGCAACATAGACCTAACGGAACGAGACGAAAACGTGGCACGAGCGGCGTCCGCTAGTGAGCCTGAGCCAGGCAGAACGTGGTGGATATTCGTCGAGAACGCAATAAATAAGGCAAGACCGCTGTTATTGCAACCTCCCTGAACAACCCTCAGCAGGGGGATACATCCACTTTAAAGCAAATCACGAGATATCGAGCGATTCCAGGTCGGTCAGAATGAAACGCGTGGAAGCGGAGATACGGAGATGAAATAGGCATGAATTACTTCCTCATTAGTCCCCCAAAGTGTATGAATGTGTCGTAAGCGGAAGCCAGGCGAGATGATGGGTCGTGGGAAGGAACCGTGACTCTCTAATGTACGCCTGCGTGTATAGTGGTATAGCACCAATAAAGATTGTGCTTCATTGCCACGGCGTTCTAGCCATACTGTGATGCCGTAGTGCTCACAAGCATCCAGTTTTCCAATACTTGCATTCCTTTACAGCATATTTCATGTTTTCGGCCTTACATTCTTAACATTTCCCACTTCCTGATTTTGAACGTTGCGGTTTTTGCTACCTGGCTTTCTCTCCTCCACTGTAGTATGACTGCGTATACTCGGAGAGCAACCTGGCCACTGGCTCAGCTACATTACATCATAACAGGTTTCCACTAGAATTGTGCTCCCGTAACGCTTACAAACATTGCGCTTTCCAACAATTTCATCCCCTTACTACATGCCGGATATTCCTTAGCCCTTATATCTCATTTCACTAAGAGTAATGTCACTCAATGCTTGACACCGATTTAACTTAACTCCACCCGTCACTGCTGCCCTCTGGTAGCACCCGTACCATTGCTGTCTTGGCGTTTCACGGCTATCACTTACCTTACTATACGCACGTTACTTCCCTTCTCATGATTCTGCTGTTCACCTTATGTTCGCAGTTGACCTTGTCAGTGTGTGCGTGCTAATCGTGTACTCCTGTGCTCTCTGTTAAATTGGACTTCTACCCTCCCGTTCTTGTGCTACCTCTTCGGAAATACGCTCAACCGACTCGGATGACCGAGCTCTATCCAACGGTGACTAGATTTTTGAAGTAAGTCCAACGACACGCTGATACACTATAAACGAATTCTTCGGAAGTCTTTTCACTAAGGCCAATGTGCGCAACTTTGCTTATTGGAGTTTCATTGGTATCCTTGGGATACCATTCGACTGAGCTTCTTTAAGACTGTCAGACAATACATAGATTAGTAGGTGCACCCCTGTATACCATAGATACAGGCATCTTTTGTCATCTCGCGTTACCACCATATTTTTACATACATTTAACTGCACAAGGCCTGTGTGATTTTGGCTACTAGTGCGTCTAGTGACGCACCACCACCAAACCCGCCGACCGGAGCAGATAAGTGAGACAGCCAAGACGGCGTCACCAGCACAACCTAAAATCGCATACCGACCATTGATCCATTGGTCGGAGAAGCTTGGCAACCGGGAATCCAGTGAGTAACAAACCCCAAGTCAATCGCAGCTCAGACAAGCGGAGAACTGAGATCCTCTCGAAAACCACGTGTTCGTTCTGTGCCAATTCATATGACGTGACAAATGTGAACATTACGCGTAACGGAGCTAACAGCGTATCGACAGATACATTGTGGTTTTGTGACTTATGGTCATAGTCCGATAATTAAGATTGTTCAAACGCTTACGATAAGATGTGGAGCGTTGGCTGTTGCGTCGGCAGAGCAAAAGAAACTGATGGCGGTATTGGAAGGGAAAGTCTCAGAACTCGGGTTTCAGATTAGTGCATTACGTAGCCCGAATCCCCGACCTGTTAAAAGGCAAAAGCTCTCCAGCTACAATGCTACCCAGTCCAGCGAAAGGCAAACACCGTTAGTGAAAAACGGCAGTGAACACGGCCGGTTGAACGGTCTCCCAAGTCTCACGTAATGCTCCGAAGCATGCAGTGTTACGCAAAATTACACGATCACCTCCGTCAGTAGCTGGGCAACAACAATTGACTTCTACAGATAGCACAACTAACGGGGTTGCACGTGAAAAATCTTGCTGTAGCCTGAGCCTGTAGTCGATGGAAGACAAGCCAGAAACCCGCACTCGACAAACCTACACTCACAAGGAACTGCAGAACAGATAATTACTACGCAACCAAAAGGCGACGACAGTGGTATGTCCAAATGTCCCAGAACCCACTAGCCAGTCGCTAAAAGATAGACAAGCCGGGGAGCAAAACCGGTGGGCTAAAATAACCTGCGCACTCGGGCTGGAGGTTCTCCTAAATAGTCTCACAGGCCTTTCACGAAATCCATCATCTCTACACGTAGGGGAACCTCGATTATTGCGAGTAACGTTTGCCAACACGCGCGACCTGGAAGATGTTCTCTTAGCAAGCCACATTCTAGTGAACTCTTCTGTCAGCGCCTACATTTTTCATGACAGGCCATTAGCAGAAAGACAGAAGCGGCAATCAAACTCTAGTTCCTCACTACAAAATAAGATGAAGAAAGTGGTACCGGTTCATGATGTGCCAGAGTTGAAGCATGCCGATAGCAGTGAAAGACAGAAGCAGGACATCGAAGAATAGAGGTACATCACAGAGCTCTATGATATGCAAAATATCGTGGCTTTTGAAGTCACCCATCTAATTGCCTCCACAAACTACCAAGGCACTGGGCCACGAATTTTGGAAGTTACCTTGGCGATCCAATCATGGCATGACAACAGGAAAATAGGGCCACCAGAAGTACAGTTAAGAGCATTCCTTCAACTAGTACAGACCCCAGAGACAGATGAGCCTGTCTCAGTTGTACCTATCTCAGGTCAGCCAACCGTGCAAACACCCGTTTCAAAAACTTCAGCAGACCGGCACTATTTGTGCCGGTCACTCACAGCGAACCGAGCTCCTAATGCGTCAACACAACCAATGCTGCTACACCAACACTCAGGGGATGTATTCTAAGCTCTCGGAAATGCGACATCGACATGGAACAACAGCTAGGGACCTCATAGCAGTTACTGGAACTTGGCTCTCAAACGATATACTTGATCCAGAGATTGAACTCAGTAAGATGTCAGTCATTCAAAATGATCGTCCAGCTTGCGGGGGAGGTGTTGCTCTCTACTATCGAGATTACTTGAAATGTGAGGCCCTTACCGAAAATTCCCTTGTTATTCCCGACGCACTATTTTGCCGACTGTACCTAGCAGGTCGAGATGTTGGTTCACAGAAGACGCGTGACGCTAGCCTCTTAGCAGATATCTATAGGCCTCCGAACGTATCAGAAGACAGCGACAACATTCTGTTAAACGCCCTCTGCTATGCTGTTTCACAAAAGTACTCTCACTATCTTATAATGGGTGACTGTAATGTTCCTACAATAGCAACAATGTCTCATAATGGGCCATCATTTAAATCGAAACTCCTCGAATTCATGGATATGGCAGTTTTGTATAACCATGTGCATCGACCAACCAGACATCGCGGTTCAAACAAGCATTCACTCCTGGACTTAATCCTGACTAATGAAGAGTTGATGGTTGAGTCAGTAGCGTGCAATCCTCCACTGGGTCGTAGCGACCATTCAGTCCTAACATTTGGTTATGTGTGTTATACCAGTATTGTTGCTAAAGAAAGAGTGACTCAACGAACTATTACGGACTATTTTAAGCTGCACAACTTAGCAGCAACCGTTGACTGGGACCTACAGACGCACAGTTCAGCGAATGCCGAGTGGAATGAACTGAAAGACAAAATTAACCGGGTCATACAATCAGCATCAAAGATTGTACCATTACGAACATCGCGCCGGACCAATACGTGGATCCGGAGCAGAACATGTAAATGGATCAACAGAGGAGATGAAATCTGGAGGCAACATTTGCTAATCCCATGTGATATCACATGGCATGATTACAAAGTCATCAGAAACTACTGCACGTCACTCATTAGAGTCGATAAGTAGAATGGCAGGAGCACGTGTGCTGAAATTTACGAGTAACACCAAACTGCTATACAGATTTGTGAATGGCAGAAGAAAGGTTAAGCCCGGAATACCACCACTCAGGACGGCCAGTGGCCTAACAACTACTGCTGTGAATGCCGCGAACGCTCTACTCTTGCAGTTTGGATCGGTGGCTACAAATATCATGGAACCTTCGCCCTATCAACTCCCAACAAATGTCGTTGGCTTATCCGGCGTCACCTTTACTTCGGCAGATGTTGCAAGCAAATTACAGTCTGTCCGAAAACACAGTGCCCCTGGAATCGACATGATCTGCCCAAAAGTACTGAAAATCCTTTCTCCCACCACAGTAGTACCAATAGCAACCATTTTCCAGGATCTGCTTAACTCCCATACACTCCCATTTGAGTGGACAAATGGAATTATCACTCCAATATAAAAAGGAGGTAAGCGCTTGGATCATGCTAACTACCGACCTATTACTCTCCTTCCTGTTTTATCAAAAGTGATGGAATCGGTAATCGCAGATGAACTGACGCGATACTTTGAAAGTCAACAGATAATTTCTAATGCCCAACATGGTTTCAGACGCAGACGATTTGTCTCACCAATTCGCTGCTTACTCGGGACTCATGGACCAGGGCGGCTGATGAAGGAGACCCCATAGATGTGCTTTACTTGGATTTTTCTAAAGCATTCGACAGGGTCAATCACTTCTTTCTTCTCCAAATGCTTGCTGCCTACGGCATCAACAGTTCTCTGGTCACCTGGTTAGAAGACTACTTACACGACAGAGCAATCAATGTAAGAGTAACCGGCACTCACTCTGCAAGCCTGTGCGTCTCCACTGGTGCACCGCACGGCTCCTTCCTCGGCCCGCTACTGTTTTAGTCTACATTAATGACCTTCCAGCAAACATTCTATCTCCAGTGCAAATATTTGCGGACGATGCTAAAATATGGAGAGCAATTCGCTCAGCATCCGACCGTGTCTACCTCCAGAAAGATCTGATTCGGATTAACGAATGGGCAAAAAGGAACCAGCTCCCACTGAACCCTGCAAAGTGCTACCTGCTGACGGTGCGAAGCAGCTCCGTCAACACATATCTTTTGGGGCAACACATCCTGCAACACTTGACTAGTGAACGCGACTTAGGTATAATCGTAAAAGAGAGTCTTGGTAATTCGCTCCAATGTTCGAAAGCAGCAAGTGTGGCGAACTTGAACTTGAGACTTTTGACGCGAGCTCTCGGCACCTTCGAGCGACGGCTAGTGCCACTGTTGATTAACTCCTATATTCGCCCTCACGTTGAATATGCAATTCTGGTCTGGGGTCCATGGTAACAACGAGACATTCCTCGATTGGAACAACCCGAATGGAGAGCCACAAAGGCAACGCGTGGACTATCCAGTGTAAGTTATGAACTGAGTCTCTGTGTACTCTGTGTGTTCTCAAAATACCGACGGCTTCGCAGAGATCTTACTCTCACGTACCGGATACTAACTGAAAGCGAGCATCCATATCCATCACTGTTGACCTTAGCCCCTTACCAACAAAGCCGAGGCAACCGCCTGAAACTAATGACGCAACACTCCCGTCCCAAATGTAAAAAGTATATTTACTAACTTAGAATCTGTTCTCACTGGAATGCATTGCCAAAATATGTGGTGAACGCACCAGACATGACGACATTCGAAAGACTCTTAGACGTTCATATTAGTGATAAACGCTACAAAACAGTTTGATAAAGTGTAATGGTTTAATCACTGATACTTCACATTCCACGTAGAAATATTTTAATTTCAGTTTTCTTTTGCGTATCCATCTTGTGGGTCTTATAAAGTTATGCTTTTTATCCCATCATACACTATTGAAGTTTTGAGCATTCTGGTTGTTGTGTATGGGTTTAGCTTTGTGCCTTAACAATCTTATCGCACCCAGGCTAACGATCCCCCCCAAAGTTTGGATCTCCGTCTGCTTTCCAGCTCAATCCAATTGGACTTTGACTCATCTAAGCTGCCACTTGTTTTCTGACGGCTGTCATCATGGTTATTTGTGCCCATAGTTCATCTTTTTCTCTGTGCTTCTCTCGTATGGCGGTACTAATCACTGAACTTTGTAATCACACTATGATATATCGGTCTTTTGACCATGCGCTTTGCAGAACCTTCTTCACACGCAGTAGTTGCCGTCTGAGTCACACCGGAGACGTGATGTAAGAATAGACCTGTAAATCATGTACACCAAACAGAAGTACATAGGCTACAGAATACCACATAGCTAGGCACCGTTGCACGCCCAGTCTTTTGACAAGGCTGTTTGATACATTCCTGTCTGTCTATCTATCTATCTGTCTGTATGTCTATCTGTCTGTCTCCTTGGCTGCCTGTACTTCGTTGCCAGTTTTCCCGAGGTTTCCACAGCTGCATCGGCCGACACATATTGATTCATCCGCTGGTACTGGCTGATGCATTCTCAAAAGCCAACTAGCCTGAACAGTTGATCCTTTCACCTGGATATGAGGACCAACTCATCCTTTTGACCAATCCACTTACCGTTCTACATTGAGTTTCTTATCGCCACTCTAAAGAGATGTCACTTTTACGGGATTTAAACAAATGGGTTTAGCTCGCCTCGCAATCACAGTGCCACAGTTTACTCACCTGGAATCACATATTTAGATGGATCCTCGTGGATAACAGCTTCTCTCGCGAGTAAGTTACAATACCACGCACAGATTTACTGATTCTCACTGGCATTCGAACAATTGGATTCCGTGCCTTTCGTTTCAGCAAAAACATTCGGATGCTCCATTTAACTGGAGCTTTCCCGATAGCATTTCAAGCACAGCTTTGCTGATCCTCAATGGTACTCGAACGAGTGGGTTCGGCCCCTTTCATTTCTGCAAGAACATTTTGGTATTCCATTTACCTTTAGCTTTTCTGATGGCATTTCATGAATTTTTCACTTGAGCATGGAGACAATTACACATCATCATAAATTACATTGGATGGAATTCTGATCATTTTTTCGGACATGGTTCTATTTTACGTGGCCGTTCTTCGGCCTTACCACTCTTCAAATGCTACCCATGGTACGGAAAAATTTAACGTGATCCACCATTGAACTGAGGAACGGATTCTTCGCCTGAGATGGAGGAATTCAGCCACAAGGATCAACTGCACTCCCCACCTCCATGACTCACTCAGTGTGGATCGCTGGACACGAAGTCTGCACAATCTGGAGAAGTATACTACCACAGAAGAAGCCAACCTCTACTACCTCGATATTTTATTCACCTGCACAATTCTGCACCCGATCGCTCGACTCTTATTCATTGTCGATCAGCGTCAATGACTAATAGCGGACCCTGAATAAGCCATTCGGTCACCCAACGCAGAAATCTGGATCGCATTCGATTGCGAATAACCGGGTGATGCATTGCCAGTTACACATTGCACTTCAAGTGGATCGCAGCAGTGTTCCAGAACGTGGTGGGTTTTTGCATGGCAAACGTTCTCTATAAAAAGTCATAAATGCCCGTCTAACAACACTGGGACGTGGCGCATGTGACTCACCATGGAATAAGATCACTACCCAAAATATCTCACTGGCTCAATCATCCGACATCTACATGCAGCCTCTGCAACGCCTTCATGAAATGGCAAATTCAAATTATTTTGAGATGGAGAATGCTGCGTAACGTGACGCGGCACGCCACGGAGTTGATCTCAGGTCTACCTGTGCACAGCGAGGTCGATTACTGAATGACCCTCCACCCTTGACGAAATCTGGACAATTGAGCGCTCTTAAAATACCGGTTGATTTATATCGATCGTTGCATCCGAAATAGTGATCTTGTGTCGCCGTGCACTTCTCTTGCACTTTGGCCAGGTCGTATAAGCCATAAAATCCCAGTCTGTATCCTCGGCAGTTCACCGACAACTGTTTGTTGTCTTGCTCACTGTAACTCAAACGGTGAGCTACATTGTCTAATACTTGTTCACATAAAATAGGTTTTACAAGATTTAAAACCGAGTGACTAACCAGTAAAAATGCTCGTTACCTCAATCAAAACAAGCAACTCAAATAAGAGACAGGAAGCAACTGAAACGCTGACAAAACATCCTGCTTATAACCCATCCGTTAGCACGAAGATAATGATGATGAATATAAAGTCGAAATCGCGCGTAACAGAAAAAAGCGGTCAATGCGAGTTCTCATAATGTTTCCCCGATAAAGTATAGAGCAGTTAATGCAGAAGCACTCTCTTAAGCGATTTAAATAATTGATGCGCTTGAACTATAGACGAAGGACAATACAAAGAAACCACTGTGTCAAACTCGTCCGGAAGCATAAACTGAAGAACCAACAAGGTCTGGTGGAAAAGTTTCGCTCCAATCCCAAACTGCTATACAGACACGTAAACAATTTGCGCCGTGTTAAGCGCGGTATTCCTGCTCTGCACACAGCATGCGGCTTAGCCCAAACCGCACAAGAGGCGACCAACGTCCTTGGACAACAATTTGGCCGTACCTTCCAAAGCGCGCAATCATCATACATCCTGCCTAAGCAGATAACGCCGCCATCAGGGCTTAATCACATATGGGTCACCTCTGCAACTGTACTGAAGAGACTGATGTCTCTGCGCGAGTTCAGCTCCCTGGGTGCGGAGGGCATTCGCCCGAAGGCGTTGAAAGTTGCTGCCATGAGTTTGGCAGGACCACTGGCAATTTTCTTTCAACGACGTCTGAACCAGATGCACGTCCGCACGACGTGGAAGCACGGAATCATCACGCCTACCTACAAAAGTGGCAGTCGTGCTGAACCAGCAAATTATCGCCCGATAACACTACTTCCTGTGACCTCCCAAAAGATGGGGTCCATTGTAGTGTCGACCAACTGTCTCCTGGAGCCAGTATGGATGAGGTAGTGGGTAATATACAGTTAGGCACCTTGTCAACATGCACATCAAAGGTAGGCACACTGGTCATATCAAGCAACAGCTAATCACTTGAGATAAAGATAACAAAGCAATTAAATCGAGTAATGTATAAGGACTCAGTTGTTGTGGAGTTCTCTGAGCTGGGCAACTTGGTTGCAAACGTTTCGCCACCATTCGAGGTGGCATCTTCAGTGCGGGATTGATAGCAGTAAAGTAGCAGTAGCTGGTAGAAAGCAAACCCAATAATGGATGCTGTCAGCAGCCACTCCATTCCTTATATAGGCATACGGGACTATTAATTTTGCCTCGTTCTCATTGGTGAATCATTGGGTTCAGCGGTTGTGCTCGAGTCAATGTCATTGGTTGCGGAAATGTTGTTGCGACGTGGTTGGGAATATCGCGTTCGAATGACCTGAATAAGTGTTTTTTCTTCTGCTCGTTTCGCTTCTGTCGTACTGCAGTGAGTTTCTATTCTATGGAACAGTGTCCGCACACAGCTTATTTTGTGACATCTTGGGTGGTTGCTGTTGAAATTCAAAATCTGATCGGTGTGCGTGCTTTTTCTGTAAACTGAGGTTTGCAATTCGCCGTCCATTGTCCTGGCTACTAGCACATCCAAGAAAGGAAGTTTGTTTTCCTTCTCTGATTCCATGGTAAACTGTATGCCGTCCATAGCGTTGTTAAGCAGTTGTTGTGCAACCGATACTTGACTACGTTTGAGTATCACAAACGTGTCATCGACGTAGCGAACCCAGAGTTTCGGATTAATCATTGGCAGTAGATCCTCTTCCAATTTTTGCATGACAATCTCTGCGATGAGTCCGGACACAGGTGATCCCATCGGTGCACCTTTCACTTGTTTATACATTTTCCCGTTGAACGCGAAGTAAGTTGAGAGACATAAGTTGAGAAGTTCGCATACGCTTCTGGTCGTCATGTTCCCAATCTTCCCTCCGCTGTTGTCCAGACGTTCTACGATAATTTCTTTGGCCAGCTGTAAGTTGACGGAAGTGAATAGGGCGGTTACATCGAAGGACACCATGGTTTCATCGTGTTCTATTCGTAGGTCTTTGAGCTTTGTCAAGAATTATTTGGCATTGTTTATGGAGTGTTGCGATTTACTGATTAGGTGCTTGAGGTGCCTCCATAGTTCCTTTGCCAGATAGTAGGTGGGCGTGCCTGGAAGTGACACAATCGGTCTTAAGGGTGCTCCGTCCTTGTGTAATTTAGGTAGTCCATAAAATTGTGCAATGTTCGAGTCGCGTGCCACCTCGAATGGTGGCGAAACGTTTGCAACCAAGTTGTTTAGCTCGGAGAACTCCACAACAACTGAGCAAGCCTCCCGAGCTACCAATATTCCAAATCATTTCTAATGCATAAGGAATTGTGACAAAAATTTAAATTACTGAACATATGAAATAAGTTGTTTACAAACGAATCGGAGATAAGTTCATGAGGTCAGAGTATATTTTACCGAAGTGACACAAAAACGAACATGTCGAAATTAACTACAATTGGCTTAAGCGTGTTGTGCAAGTTTCTAGAAGAGCGTACAGGTAGACATTTATATGAGAAAGAAAAGCATTAAGACAAAATCGAAAACCCACCACCTGAAATAAAAAGACTTAGCATGCAAGCACGCGTATACTAAATCGAATGCAGCCTACCTACAAACACTGCGCTGGTTCGGCCTACGTTCTCTGCAGAACTCGTCGTCGCTTTGGTACTGGTCCCGAGTGGCCTCGCTCATGGCTCACTAAGCCTGCCTTTCTCAGGCACTCGCCGCCGTATGTGCGCTTGATGTCGATGGAGAACAACCCATCGGTGCTTGCCGCTTCCGCACTTGCCGCTTCTTCTCTGCATGCATCAGCGCGTTCTCCTGCACCTCGGCAACTGCCTTCATGATCAGATCGCGCCATGCACGCCGATCAACCGCCTTCGATTCCCATGATCTGCAATCAAGATTAGAATTTGCGAGGCTCACTTTAATCATGTCCTGGTGACGTAACTTTGGTTTCCCCACATGCCGCTTCCAAATAGCCAGCTGACCATATAAGAGTTGTTTCGGTATCCGTGTCGAATCCATATGGCTCACATGACCGAGCCACCTCAGGTGTCTCAGCAAAAGTACGCAGTCCACTGCATACACTCCAGTTTGTCGCAACACTTCCATGTCTGCAAATCTGTCGCCCCAACCGATGCGCAAACTCCGTCTGTATTAACTATACATGGTGCCATAAATATCAACGGGTACTGTAGTACGCACTTGACAATATGTAGAGAAATTTGTCCGGAATTAAGCCGTGCGGTATTTGGGTGCTAACATTTTCACTGAAAATTAACAAATTACTGCGCCAATTTATGCTGGATGTAGGCCAAGCCATTTTGATGCTCTCCATGTCGGCGACGATGCGCCATGTAACAGCTCGCTAGAAGTCCTCAGCGGGTTATGGTAGTCACAAATGAATACATATACTGCGCGGCAACCCTTCTCGACCTTGCGTCTATACCTTGAAGAAATCTTCATTGGTTTTATTGTAAGGATTCAGCAAGCACTACCAGTGTGTCGGTATAGTGAAATCCCGATCAATAAGTTCGGAGAAGCGATGGCTATACAGTTGCTGAGCTTCGGTATCTGCGACGATTAAGCTCGTGAAAGGATGTTATCGGAAGAAAAGATGACGATGAGTGGGGAGAAGGTCTGTGAGGTTGTTCTGATTCTATTGATGTGGACTGCGGTGTCACACAAGGCTCAGTGTTGGGGCCGCGCTTATTGTTACTTGTCAGTGCAATTCACACGCTTGTCATCGAACAAAATTTCCGGTCTCTTACCAAATACATCAAGGTATAGCGCCCAACGGTTGTCAGGATTACCACAATATGATGCAACGAGACTTAGACCGCGCTTTGGAAAAGTCAAAAACAAATCTGATTCTTTTTAGCGCGGACAATGCAACACCATACATCTATGCCACTAGCAAACTAAGGCATATAAGCTTGGGGATCACATGTTGAAGACCACCTCACCGGAAAGCGACATTGGACTGGTGATGCGAGACGACCTTGGCTGTTCGGCGCACTCAGTAAAGACGTCCAAAACCAGGAACCAACATCTAGGCCTCTTACTGTGGAGTTTCTGGAGGTTCGATCCCTACATCTTCCCCACAATGCTCAATGCGTATGGAAGACCCCATGTAGAGGACGGCTTCTAGGCATGGCAACACTGGCTAAAAGGCGAGCTGTTTGCACTCGGGACCGTACAGCGAATGGCAACCAAAAATGCGAAGCGATTATTCCACCTGCCATACCAAATGTGATTGTTTGTGAACGTCGTCACCCTTCTGGTCAGATTTTCGTTGCTCTTGCATTTTCATCGTTCTTGAATCTGCATACTAACGCATATTCACCCGAGTTCACTCATTCGATCAGGCTTGATAAGGGATATACACTGAGCAAACTTCCTGGTTTCTATTCCTAACGGATCATCGCCTACCGCTGTTTTCCATTTTCCGCGGCATCTCGGCGTAAACAGAAATGGACAAAGTCAACGCGTTTATTAGTCAAGTCAAGTCAATATAAGCTTTATGTACCCAAATGGGTGCATTTTCAACATTTTACATTATCAACTGTAAATTTACAAGAGGGTTACCAGTAATATGTGAAGTTTACAAGTGGGTATACAAATGTGCATGCACTGTCAGAGATCAATCAAGCAACGATCACAAAAAGTTGGACTAAATCTTCGGAATTTGTATCCATGGAAAACGGAAAATTGTTTCGTAAAAGTGTTGCTTCAGAATTCGTTTCAACTGACGTGGAATTTTGTGTCCAGCAGCAATATATCGGGGATCGTAGGCGACATATTGTGTTCATATTCAATGTTGGATAGAGTAAAGGGTCGCAGTGCTCTTGGAAGTTGATTTAACAAAATACCTGTCGGTGTAATGTTACAATACTGAGATATATACAGTAGATGATAATGTAAAAAAGATGTTCGGCGAAAAAGGCAACGGCCGATTTAAAGGCCCCGCCACAGTTCGTAGAATCGTTGGAAAGTGCATTATGAGGCCCATCTATCACAACCGATTCCAACCAAATCGGTAACATTACAAACTGGCCACTAGCATTTACATCCTTCCTTCCTGCTTTAGCTGATCGACACAGCCAACCCATGTCTAACTTTCAAGCGGACTTGTCAAACCGGTCGATCATCCCCCCTTCGTCTGGTTGAACTGAACGTGTGCGCGCACAGGCATAAACGGATTGACGATTCCCGGCACGGCGCAGAGCTGATCTCAGAGCTAACGTGTGCACAGGGCTGAGTAACAGAGGACACTGGTAGGTTTTGAGAAAACCGGTCAACAGAAAGCGGACAAAAACCTGGTTGGTTTGTATTGATCTTTGCATCTGACACAGTGACCAGTTTAGTCCACTGGCTATGAGCCGTTTACGTTAACTAGGTTTTACAAGCCCTAAACTCTAGGGTTTAATCACAAAATGCTCGTTAGTACCGTCAAACCGAGAAGCTCCAGCCTTAGTACAAGGAAGGAATAGGAATGCACAGAAAAGCTCGTAAAATTCCCCGACTATAAACAATCCCTAAGCAATATGGCAACTAAAGCTTCATTGGTGAATCTAACTGGTTCATCTTTTCATACTCCGTCATCAAACAGCCGCCATCATGGCAACACCAAGCTGCACCGAAAAAGAATAAATGAGAATGCCCGCGAACTGGTAGCATACGGCAACTAAAGTCCCAAATGAAAATATTCGCAAAAACAGCTCTATTGTTATCTTGTAAAAACCCAAACAATTGACAGCCTCGCATGCCTGAGCGAGCAAGTTGCAATGAAAATATGATCCGTCTCTTTGTGGGCTCGGTTTCGCGGTACTCCGAGAAATATACCTTATTATTATTATTATTATTATTATTATTCATTGATGAGGCATTATTCCATTAGCACGGAACTGAGAAGCTGCATTTCTAGACAATATCTAATTCTCTCGGATACTGAGAGTCACGTATTGCACAAAGCGCGAAGCTAATTGACTTGAAAATTGAATGCCAAATCGTGGGACTAGAAAGCGTGCTTATGAAATACAGCGTGATAAGAGAATGTCCCTTTTTGCGGCTACTAACTTGGCTTCTGTGTTTCAAAACGTTGCTGACAGGAAACAATTAGTTCAGGGGGAGAAGATGCTGCCGCAAACACTGCTACCTTCTAACGATCCGATGTGCCACCGTGAGCCATAGAAAATTCGGGTTTGCATTTTTCACACGGAACATACGAATCGTTGTCGCGTGTTGCCTATTTATTGAATGGGAAATCTCTTTCCATAAGCGCCTCATCTCGAATCATATCTAAGTCAGACTGCGGAAAGAACCGGTGTTGATAGTACCTATGGAAAATGTATTCCTCGAGCTCCAATTTAAGGGTAACACCGCTTCAACGAAGGCAACCAAGCGCTTAATCTCCTCCACTCATAGAACCTACTGCGCTGCAGATGCTGTGGTGATCAACAGAACCCGGAAATTTGGGCTACTTTCAGTAAAGGAAGTGGAATCCATCGGGGTCAAATCACACTGTACTTACCAGTTTGATTATACCTACGGCGACAGGTAGATAGGGAAGAATAGGATTGTTTTGAATTCCAGAGTCAGCCATCCCTCGGCCAATATTCCGTGTGCACGCAAACCGCCAGCATCATCGATAAGCAGACATGATTTATTGACTCGTTATCGGATTGACCCCGGGTCCGCATTTCGGAGACTGCGTCATCCCAATCCACGATTCTTGCGGTTCGCCGAGGCCGTGACTACAAGCCAGCTAAGACCTGTCCTGGTTGTGCAGGAACAGTCCGTTGCTGACCGACGGATTCCCCGGTCTTAGGACGATTGCCGCCATTCACTTCACTGCATTTAATTGGTCGGTAACACCCTTGGGGCAGTAGAATATAATTTCTAGTTGTTTTATTGGTACTGATGAGACAATACGAAATGCGCGCATTTACCAGTGATCGTCTTCTCATTGTGTTATTCAAACTATTGAAGGGAACTAACTGGTTAAGAAAACAAATAGTTTATTTCTCGGCGTAGCGAGAGACTGCGATGGCATAGGGACAGATCAATGCTGACATGAATGAGTTTCCTGAGACCGGTCAAACATGCAATTGTAGTGTCCAACTGATGCAGACCGAACTGGCGTAGTATGTGAACCGATGGTGTGCATCGGTTCACACGTGAATTACACTGTGCGGCCAAATTTAGCAACACACTATGCCCTAGTTATCTGGCTCGCACGTGTTCACCTGTGGTCACAGTACGCTATGCCACGTAAGGACAGGCTCTCAGGGTTTGTTGCAAGTGTCCATACAATTGTGCACGTGGCCACTAGCACTTTTCGCTACTTAGCCCCTGCTTCAGTCGAGCGGTGGATCAGGTGTCTGTCGATACCGTGACAATGCAGTTCATAGTTGCTGAACCCACGCGTACATTCGGTATGGGTCTGCGGGGTACAAAGCTTGCATGCATGACCTGCCGGCCGGTTCGATCAACCCGCCACACGTTCGATAGCTGCATTGAGGCCGTAGACCTCAGAATGTCCCGCTTTGAGCATGTAGAATGTAGGTGGACTTTAATGAAGGACGCCTGCATTTTGTCCAGTTTTGCAGAAAAACCGTAGAAGATTTAAGGCCGTGCCTGTAAATCGGCCGTTGCCTTTTTCGCCGAACATCATTTTTACATTATCCACTGTATATATCTCAGTATTGTAATATTACACCGACAGGTATTTTGTCAAATCAACTTCCAAGGGTACTGCGACCCTTTACTCTATCCAGCATTGAATATGAACACAATATATCGCGTACGATCCATGATATATTGGTGCTGGACACAAAGTTTTACGTCAGTTGAAACGAATTCTGAAGCAACACTTTTACGAAACAATTTTCCGTTTTCCATGGATACAAATTCCGAAGATTCAGTCTAACTTTTTGTGACTGTTGCTAGATTTATCTCTGACAGTGCATGCACATTTGTAAATCACTAGTAAACTTTACATATTACTGGCAACCCTCTTGTAAATTTACAGTTGATAATGTAACATGTTGAAGATGCACCCATTTGGGTACATAAAGCTTATATGAAATTGACTTGAGTTGATGACTACCCAATTGGAGAAAGATTTGCCATTTAATAACTAGGCAACACGCGACAACGATTCATATGTTCCGTGTGACAAACGCAAACTCGAATTTTCTATAGCTCACGGTGGCACATCATAAACGGATAAGTAGACAAAGAAATAAACACAAATTCACTGCAAAGTCAGGAATTATTCAGTGGCGCGTAGTATTGTAGAAGATGCCAAAGACAATGTGATTAGGAAAGTGTGCACTAGTTGTCTGCTTCTTGGTGTAGAGATATTGAGGAAACACAGCGTAACTAAGTGCGGGGCTATGGTCTAAGGAATAAGTTAATGAGAAATATCGGTAAGACAGAGAGGTGAAGTAACTAGGAAACAGGAGCACAACAGTTTCAATGCAGAATGATGTAGGGTAGGAAAGACCAAGTGAACAAAGACGGTTATCCGTGGAACCGTCTCCCGGAGACCTGCTTTCATGCGGGGTATTCCCTCGATAGATTTCAGCCGCACCTCCACGCCCCATGTGGTCATGTATCGGTGTAGTTTAAAAGCAATCTGGCAACTATCGATTTTATCCATCATTTGGTCAATTGCCTATTTTCTGGTGAGATAGTTACTCAAACTAGACAGCCCTTGCGTCGTTCATAGTTTTTTGCGTACATGATGACCCGGATCACTGGTGGGCGTCATATACCAGTAAGTGTGAGTTCGGCAGTTCAGACTGGACTGTCTTCTTATAATTTCAGCACACTTTTTATAGCCACCACTGGGTCTTTTGTAGTGTGTGTACATGTTGCTTGGAAGCTTCAAAGCATCACCACAACAGATCGGCCCACACGTGACCAACAGAATAACAGAAAGATAAGATGAAATAGTTAAATTAGGGTTTGAAATATCAACAATAAATAGCCAAATAGCATGTCTCGCGACATTGTGGGATGCCATATGATTGGGTGTGATATATTATTGCAGAAGTTGAGAATAACAGACAGCGTTAGTAATAAGTTGGCGTCTCATTTCCATACCTACTAGGTGACACACATTATCCGGATGCCGTAGGACAGTAGAATATTTACCATATACGAAGGAGTGACAATGCAAGAGACGCTTTTTGATTTCTCCACCTACAAGTGGGACTTCAAGTGTGGTATTTTTGAGCATAAAGTTAATGTATTCTGGAGCGCGGTGAACCTGCATTATTGGTCATATATTGTTTGGACCTGATAAAATTAACCCTTCTGTAGACACTTGAAGGCTGAATGTTTTCATTATGTTCTGTATGTTGCGAAAAGCTCCCAAGTTCATTTGAAATTTGGTTAGATTCTCACTTGCCCGTACTTTCAATGGCAACTTGTTCCATATGTGAGTATACCTTACCAGAAAGAAGTTGGAGTGGATCTTTAAGTTTCCCTTCTTATTGGTAGTGAGTAACCCCTATTTCTTGTGGGATAAGTTGAGGAATTTGGCAATTTATGGTCTATTCCGCTTGTGTACACCCGGCATTGTAGCATATTGTAAAACGGGACTAGATTATATCTCAGGCGGCGCGGCCATGGAACGCTCCGTTTCCCGCCTGAAACAAATTGGTCAGCGTAACCTCACTTGTTTCCTGCAACGGCGATCAACACTGCGATGACAGGATGAGCAATGCGGCAGCGAGTAGCCTTTAGGCGGGATGGCTTTTCAAAACTCCTTTCTCAAAACGTCACATTTCATATTTGCAAGGAATGCCTATTTTGCCAAGGTAGGTTGTTGGAAGGTAACTTCATTCTACTGGAGCTTTGCCGATAACCCTTTTGTCATTAGATGGGATAACATTAAGCATCTATTGCATACCACTTGCTCAAGACAGTTACGCCTGAGCAAGCGGCACCACAATTCTACCGCAGTAGCCGAGTAATGAGGCACTGCTGTTTCCATTTTGCACGCCTGTCTCCGTTCCAACCAGTCATACATACCGTATGCATCGATCGGTGAACTTACCTTGTGGCGTGCCGTAGGTCGACTCCAACTCAACCATCCGAGCATGATCCAGCTTTTTCACAATGCACGACACTGGCAAGTACACATGTACCCACATGCATGAATACGGTCGTTCTACACCCAGGTGACCGGGTGAGACCTTTTGAGATAGACCAACATCTACTACTGGACAGTTGGCAATTTAGTGCGTTCTACCTCACACCCGAAGGAGGGACCCTTTGTCCCGCATTAACAGAGTAGAGGGACCAGAATTTTGGGACTAACCGTATAATTGTACAATGCTGAAGAGGTATTATTGAAAACATAAGTTTGCTTGTGTCGACTTTTATTTATCCAATGGGGTATTTTACTACTGTGGAACATCGCTTAGACCCCCCTGTGTTGAAATCGCTCAACTAGTACGTGAGCTTTCAGACCAAGATAGCGAAAGCTGATATATATCATGGTTTCTATGAGAATTCTGGCGGGCACTGCATCTACCCACTGAGTTATTGGAAATCTCTTCTTTGTTCACGCATCAGGTCGAACAACGTATTCCTGAATCGCTTAGCTCTCAGTCGGATTGAAACCACTCGTGTTAAAAGGGATGAGCTCGAGGGTGTGCTAATTCAGTTAACTACCGGGATAACCAGCCTTTCAAGGAAGGATCGTGTAGATTTAGAAAACGAGGTCAAGGAAATCGACGCAAAGCAAGGAGCAAAAGTACGTAGTTCGCTCTCGAAGACACTAAAAGAAGGGAAACCGACACTGTGTTTCCCCGCCGAACCTCAAAAGCAGGTTTGCAATTTATTCTCCTTGACGCTGGATCATATCACAATGTAAGTCCTGTCATTTGGCCCTAAGTTCTGTCTCCCCACCTGAAGGGACAATGGACTGGCAATCCAGGCTCAATTCGAAAACCTGTACGCGCTAACCTCACAATTGGTTCAGTCAGCTGACTCACAGTTAGAAGAAGAGTTTAAGTCACTTCTGGTGCACGCGTGCTACCAATTTCGCCCAGCCCGGATGAAGCATAATACCCCAGTTAAACACGAGCGCATCCAAGCCTTAACCCACCTAGTCAGCAACAAAGATGTTTCGCTTACTCCGTCGGATAAAGACGTTGGTATAGTTGTCATGAACAAGGAAGATTACATCCGGAAAATGCACGAACTATTGTCAAACCGTAGCAAGTATTCGAAGTTGCGTACTGCGAAAGTCAAGGCAAAGCAGGTCGTAAGTCAAAGCTGCAACTGTCTCAAAAAACTGAGGGACGGTGGTTACATCAGTGAGAATGTATGTGAAAATCTACGCCATGCCGGCACCCCAATTCTTAAACTGTATGGCCTTCACAAAACGCACAAGCCTGAAGTCCCCCTTCGACCAGTCTTAGATAGGAAGAACTCACAGTACCACTCTACGGCGTGGTGGTTGTTCGAGCTTCTAAAACCTATTCGAAAAAGAGTTTTTGTGTATAGCACCAAGGACAGTTTTGTACGATGAACAATGATTTTATACGGGTTAAGTTGCATTGCTTTACAAGTCCTGTTGTGTGGTCTCTTGGGTTAGCGAAAAGTGTTAATAAAAAAAGCAGTTCGTATTTTTGCCATCAAAATAATGGACTTATCGTTGTTGATTCTGTAGCCCTGCATCCCGAGCGTTTCCATAGCTTCAGTAGGGAAAATATTAACGCCAAGGTATTTCCCGGGAGTATGATGGAGAGTAGCTTCAATTAACAAAATCTAAGTGGCGGAGTGCGTCATCCAACCGGCTTTTAATGTGGTTTGCATGGGTATTGCAACAACAGATTCGGGGAGAAAGTTCCATGGTTGACGCACACAAATGGAAAAGAACTTCCTACGGTACGCTAGGCAGCTGGACTGTTCCGCTAATTTAATGGAGTAGCCTCTAAGTTTGGTTTTACTACTGAGTTGTAGTAAAGAGCGGCACACATGATTTGGATTGTGTACAACCAAGTACGCCATAATAAAGTCGCCTCGTAATCGGCGATAGCGCCCGCTGAATACTCCAAAACGTTTCAGCCTCTGTTCGTACGGAAGGTCGCGTATTCCAATGCCATACTTAGAAGCCCGACATTGAGTTTGATGCAGTGCAGTAACGTCGTGCTTCAGCCATGGTTACCAGGCTTGGATTGCGTATTCGACATGGGGACGAACATACGCATGGTGCATCTGCCTGGAAATAGTGAGGTTTAGTTGTCCGAATGCCCGTCATAGCAAGTCCACATGTTGGTTACCAGTTTTCGAGGCCTTTACGGATTGCTTGGAAAGACCCAAGTTACCTTGAACAAGGGGACCGAGGTCGTTTTCGACGGATAACCGCTGTAGTACTTGTGTTCCTAGCTTGTATGAATAGGTACTCTGACGTCGTATGGAGAGTACCTTGCATTTGCCCACCTTGAACTGTAACACATTTCAGGTTGATCAATCATGTATTTAGGTCACACTGAAGTAAATTCTGATTGGTATCCGCCTGGATCTGCCGCCATGTCTTGACATCATCAGTCAACAATAGGAAATTTGAAGCGATATTCTGTACAAGTTCATTGCTGAATACCAAAAACAACCATGGATCTAGAACTGAGGCCAGGTTCATACCACAGTCGACTGTTATGGGTTCAGGTAGAGAACTCTGTACTCTCCCCACTAATTGTCGTTGCAGGAGAAAGTTGGTGATCCGGCTCAAACGAGGGTCACCGATCCCGTAATATTGGAGCTTGGAAAGGAGAACATGATAATCTAAACGATCGAACGCCTTCGACAAATCCAAGTCGATCACATCAACTGCCTCTCCAGTGTCATCTGCCTCGAGCCAACTACTCCGCGAGCTTAATAAATTCGTCGTGCATGATCGCTGTCGACGAAAGCCGTGTTGCTCGGGAGCAATAATATTACGTATTTGTAGATAACGCACCAACGCATCGGCTACGATAGATTCCATGACCTTGGAGAATACAGGGAGAAGGGACACTGGGCAGTAGTTTGATGGCTCAGACCTGCTTCCGCCTTTGTGAATCGGATTTATTATTCCACACTTCCACATCGGAGGAGTCTGATTCTGGGCGTAACAGCGCTGGAAGAACTGTGCCAAAGCTTATGCCAGTTGTCTTGCTGTTGTTCCCAGAGTCTCTGGGTGAATAGTGTCGACTCACGAGGAGCTGTTGTTGCGCAGAGACCTCAGCTTCCACGAAACAGCTTCGGCTGTAAGAGATGTAGGTGAGTCCTGGAGGAGGGAACACAAAAGTTGGAACATGGCCTGATTGGAAGACCCACTGAAATGTGGGAGCATATTGCGTCCGCAACACGTTTGCTGCTTCTATGGCTGTTCTAGATGGACCATCAGTCGTCCGGAGAGGAGGACGTCCCTGTCTCACCTTAGGACTTCCATTGACATAGTTGTACAACAGTTTGTGGTTAGAGCTGAAAGTGTTCGCCATGTTCCGCTGATACGCGACTTTGTCATCTCTGAGCAGTTGAGTGCAGTGGTTACGATCGGCTATGTAGTTGTCCCAATTATCTGGTGTTCGTGCTAGTTTGTACTCTCGCCAGGCTGCGTTGCGTATACTCATCCATTTTCTAGTTCTGTTCCTCACGAAAGAAACGGGTTTAGGCCCATTGAAAACCCTTGTCTCTGAGGCATCCGTAACTAGTTGAATGAATTTACTGACGAATTCAAGCCAAGCGACTTCCCAGTGACCTTCGGCGAGGAGCGACCAGGTTGTGGCACTGACGAGCTGGGCTAAGCGGTCGTAGCGCGTAATGGTGCGTATCATCTCGGGTTTCTATTGACGATATTCCGCATAATAGATGAAGCCGAAACCGTCTACTCCATGATCACTGCGACCTAAATGGCATTCCACAATCAATACCTCAATCACATGTTCCTCCTTGGTGAAAACAAGATCCAGTTCTGAAACGAGTAGGCGTAATGACGTGATGGTAAAGTGGAACACTGGTCATAAGCTCTTGCAGATCTGCTTTGAATGGCTCTCCGAATGTAGCAGGAGTTTCTAAACAGTATACATTGAAATCACCCATGATAAGGATGTTGGTGTGCTTTCGCTTTAGACTACATTGTAAAGTTGTCGCAAGGTGGTAGTCCATTTCCGGTGTAGTGTTTAGGAGGCGGTATACCAAAGCTATAATGCAGGTGTCACTGCCATGTGATTGCAAGCGGCACCAAAGAGAATCGGCGAACTGTAAGTCTGAGTCCTCAACGGCCTCGCATAGTAGGTGGCTTTGGTACTATAGAACTACCCCCTCCTTTCGTTAGCCAGTTGTTTCGTATGAGTGACATGCCCGTGCGCCAGTTAAATGTCACGGATCTGACCATGTTCTCTCTCGATGTGATTACACTTTTTACAAATGTGCTGTTATTTGCAATTATAAATTAGTACAGCGATTATGTCAAAGAAAACCAGGTAGCTATTGGCATACCTAGGGTGGCCCTAAAGAAACTGCTGCTTTGGTGCACCTCAAACATTCAGTTTCTGGTTAACTGTGAATCGTATCGACAGCATGATGGAGTTGCTATGGGATCTCCACTTGGACCGTTTCTTGCTGACGCATTAATGGGTATGCTTGAAGAGGGCAAGTTGAAATCTGCCATCACGAACCTCAGTCTTTACCGTTGTTACGTCGCCGATCTCTTTATACTGCTCCCCTCCTCTCGAACCATCGAGGATCTTACCAATGAATTCAATCAGGCGCACGAAGCGCTTAAGCTCACCTCCGAAGCAGACGTGAATGGTACTTTTCCCTTCCTCGACGTGGTAATGAAGCGACTCGAGCGTGGAGTGTTACAACGTCATGTGTACAGGAAACGCACGTGGAATGGGCAATACCTGAACTTCTACAGTTTCATCCCACTGAAATTAAAACGGAACCTGATCCTCAGCCTAATGAATCGAAAAGAAAGATTTTGCTCGAACGAAACGTTTCCCGAAGAACTGAAGCGCATACGTTCGACGCGAGAAAATGGTTACTCTGACAGTTTCCTAAAGGCCAACATGGGGCAAGGGAAGAAGGCTCCCGTAACCCTTACAGTCCAGCGAAATCCCAGATTTCTCCAACTACCATACAAGGGAGAAATCGCTGCTGAAATCATAAGTCGTCGCCTTGCTCATACCCTCAGACACACTTTCCCAGCAGGTAAAATGCAAATCCAGTTTGCCAGTAACCCAATGGTTAGAACTAGCCCCAAAGACAAGAGGCCCGTCCACGCCAAACCAATGTGTATTTATTCGTTACCTGCTCCTGTGGAGCAGGCTACATCGGCCGAACGAGGAGGTGCCTGTCTGAAAGGTGAAAGTACACCATCCGGTTTGGCTCATGACTGTTTGTCGAAAATAAACCAACTCATCCATAGTCACGTATCACGCCGACACTGGCCACGCCACCAACTTGGATGAGTCATTCAAGGTGATCTATCAGGCAAAAACCAAGCGACCAAAGTGCGTTCGTAGGCACTTGCTTGAATCTGCGATGACCATCGCGATTCGACTGTACGAGCCAGAGTTGTGTGTTTAGAAACGGCTCGTTCAGACTTTTAAACTGCCTTGGCCCACCCGAACTGCGACATCTGGCCCACAGCATGGATTGTACGCCGCACTTATGACCTAACGGATAGTGACTGTGCTTGATCAGTGACTGTGAACCGAATTTATCTTACCAACCTTTATGTTGTGTCAAACATGTAGTTCTTTTTGCACATATAATCGTACAAGCATCGACTTTTAGTCATCCAATGGGGTTTTTACTACTGTTAAACCAAACAGTAGGTTGTGAGGCTACCGTCTCGAACTGGCAGAAAAGTACAACTACCTGGAGTTTAGACGCGATTTCTTTTCGCTGCTTGTTGGCCACATTTGGAAACCGCTCCTATAAGTTGTTATTTCAACTCAACAACTAGCTGTGTTCAAAGGTCGTACCTGCAGAGCCCTGACGACTTTAAACCACCACGTATAACTAATGAACTACACGAAAATTCAGGAGAAACCGCTACAACTGACACCCAATTCCAAAAAATCAAAGGCAATATCCTTAAAAATTGCACAAAGGCACATGCGAACGATTCACGCTGACAAAATTGCGCTCGGTAATCCCTTACTTTCCATCCTGTTGGACATGCCAGGCTTCGGTGATGTGGTCAGTTTCCATGTACCAAGTTATCATGCCTCAGTGTATCCAAGTTGGTTTTAGTGATCATCAACAGATACTTCCCACTGGTTAGACTACATCATATTACTTTTATTCGTTGAAATTTTTTTGAATGGGGTTAATGTTGTACACGTCCTTTTGCGAAGTCACTCATTAATAGGGTGTGCCCTATGAGAACTGGTGCAAGTGAATGACGCTTCCACTCAATAATACAGCAATTAACTGCGCTGTCATCAACGAAACCAGTAATACTACTGATCGGACGATGATATATGAAGAAACCATCTGCTCATTTCATACGGATGGATCTTATCATGTCGCAAATTTACCATAAATCACTTAGGATGGACGTCAGACGCCCAGTTCAAAGATTAGATCAAGTTACCGATTCCCTGTGCCACGGAACCCTCGAGAACCGAAAGTCTGCGAACGTATTGTCATTTGATTCACTCAAGGTGACAGTCTACCCCCTTAATGGACTTGTTGCGCATGTTTGACATCCTGGCCTAGCACAGCTTGCTTCACTAGTATTTCCTGCTTCATGTAGCTGCACAGCATACTTTAAGGCTTTCCATGTGCTGTATACCCAGTTTCAGGCCCCTAATTGTTTATAGCGCCCTGATTATGCTAAGTGAACATCAATAAGCGACAGCTGAAAAGAAAAGATGTTGCAAAGAAATTGGATGTGTTCCGACGACGAGACCATGATTTGTCAGTGGTCACTGGCTAATCTGGATTGGGTAGTCACTCGGAAAGCTGGTTTTGGGTGAGATACATGGCCTGAATCAAGGCAAATAGCGTTTATATTACAAAGCGTCTGGCGTTCATGGAAGGATTTTCGGTGACCATTTACGAGATGACATTAGCGGCTTATTTATGCCAACGAAAATTTGACCAGGTTATGTACGACAATTTCTGACTGGCTAAGCAAAGTGAATTATACCTAAAGCAATCTGTTGGGATGCTAAGAATACCAGTAAATCTCGGTTATTCCCTTGCCATTCCATTAAACCTCAAAGTAACTGGGTAAAGCTAGCATTAAATTATCAGCTCTTACCTATTGGGAGTTTACTGCTTCGAAGGCGTCACCGCTGATTCTCCCTACCCTCAGTCAGTCGCGCATATGTTGGTAGCCTCAATGTGCTCAGTGATTGGTGAGATGTTTATCGATCGATTGAATCAATATGCCTGGCCTAGACTGTGGGTAGGCACATGACCGTTTTATTCTGCGTGTTCCGTGCAATGTGGTCTCGTTCGTTTGCTTGAGCAATTGACATACGAATTGCAAGGGCCGAGTTACAGATAGGGCTAGTGTACCTGC